>CAUYRT010017409.1:0-52816 GCA_963574885.1 Lepilemur ruficaudatus | reverse complement strand
ACAGACCCGCAACACCACTGCCCTTGATTCTCTCCAGCTGCAACCCATCTGCCCTGGTATTTGGGACCACCAGATGTGTGAAAGGGTCATAAGTACCAAGTGCACTCAGCCTGGCCAGAGTTCAGGTCAGGTCAAAGTTCCCAATACGGCCGGGCGTGGTGGCTCATGCCTGTAATCCTAGCACTCTGGGAGGCCGAGGCGGGCAGATAGCTCAAGGTCAGGAGTTCAAAATCAGCCTGAGCAA
Source organism: Lepilemur ruficaudatus (assembly GCA_963574885.1). Taxonomy (NCBI): domain Eukaryota; kingdom Metazoa; phylum Chordata; class Mammalia; order Primates; family Lepilemuridae; genus Lepilemur; species Lepilemur ruficaudatus. The sequence goes on along the minus strand of CAUYRT010017409.1, from coordinate 52,572 downwards.
GAGGGAGACCCCATCTCTACTAAAAATAGAAAGAAATTAGATGGACAACTAAAAATACATAGAAAAAATTAACCAGGCATGGTGGCACATGCCTGTAGTCTCAGCTACTCGGGAGGCTGAGGCAGGAGGATTGCTTGAGCCCAGGAGTTTGAGGTTGCTGTGAGCTAGGCTGATGCCACAGCACTCTAGTCAGGGCAACAGAGTGAGAATCTGTCTCAAAAAAAAACAAAGTTCCCAATACATGTGGGCTCATGGCCCACAACATGGCTCCATTCAACATGGCTCCGTGAAGACTGCCCTGACTTCCAGCTCAGTGAGCCAGACAGACACGATGAGGTACAGGGGCATCATTTTTAATAAACATTTATTTCAGGACAACAGTAATTAAGGGAAGCAAAGTCTCTTCCCCTATAAGGTTTACATCAAGTTGGAGAAACATAATACATATTTGAAGGGGATGATAATACAAATGACAAACCTAGGCAATACAGAGATCAGAACTCGGCAATAAGAGAAAAAGTCTCACATTTAGAGATGAACTAATGTAGACTCTTTAAGAAAAGACATTCTGCAGCATGGCAACATACACCTAAAAACACGGATTTTTTTTAAAGCAAAGACATACATGTAGGTACCTATGCCTCTTAAAAGATATTTCTCAGGTCCCCTGTGGTGCTTTTTCCCTAGGGCAGTGTAAACATGCACTTAACCCGTAGGTGAAAAATTACATTTGACCTAATTGTACATGTTATGGGGTTAATTAAATGCATTTGCATTAAGCATTTCAATTCACTTTTATTTACTAGGCAAAGACACGTGAAATGTAATAAGAAAAAAAATTATATTGTGACAAGACCAATTTTGATAACAGTATAGTTTTTGCTTCTTGCTTTTTTCCCTAAAAGGACCTTAGGTAATGCAAAAGTGAGAAAATGTAGGCAGATCCATATGTTTTCCACTTCATATTCAGAGTGCATTTATTTGAAACTGTTTATAGAGACATAGATAATATTTTTTCTACTGGTTTTGTATTACTCTTCAGTAGTTCAATAGCTTTAATATTACGAAGATAGGAAATAAAGCAAATTTAAAATTATCATGTTCATGTTCACAAGTTCATAATTGCAGACTCTCAAACCCATACTTGAATCACACAAAACAATGTCCTTACCTGAAAGAGAGAAATCCCCTTTCTGGCTTTCGCTTTCTCTGATTAGAAAGGCACCAGTCTGATTTTCTGAATATAATAGCTGTCTTTCTGCATCTGCTCTTTTGATTGCTCCAAAGAACCACCTAAAAAGAGAAATACGTAAACTTTAATTAACCAACCAACATTCACTTTTTAGGAGCAAGAAGCTTAGCAAGATAGTATTATAACATCAGAAACGTTTGATATTCTTTAGTGAAACTATCACAAGTATAATGGTAGCTTCTGACATGTGAGATGACTTTTCAGGATGTCTGTAATCCACATGAGAATTCATAAAAGAAAATTACAAAGCAGGAATTTGACTGATGCCAACTGCTATGTCCCCTCTCACACCTGCATTCCACTTGAGAGGTCCTGTGCCTTCCCTCCATAAAGCCAAAGCACTCGTGTAGGCCTGCCACATAAGCCTGCTGCATTCCAGGGAAGTATTACTATCTTCTTAGTGCCACCTTCACTTCTCGTCTTTCCCCTCTTATCCTTACCATTCTGAAAATCAGACACCAAATACACAAGTTCGTGATGCGATCCTCCCCAACAAAGAATCAAAGATCTTTAATATCAGAGTCTAAAATGTGTATCAAGGTGGTAGGAACCAATATGACCTAATAAGAGAAAGCTGAGAATGCCTGCTTTTCACAAATGACCCCTCATCATAGGGCCTTAAAGATGATCATAATTATTAAAGATTTTAGGTAAAACGTTATCTTTTCAGGTATCATCTTTGATAATGTTAAAGGTGATACTGAATCAATGTAGCAGTCATAAGTGTAGTCTGCCCAGTGTTTCCAGCCTTCTGGGAAATGGTGGGATTATGCTTTCTAATCTCTTTGCGTCCAGGCATGACCATACGACTTATTTGTCAATGGGTTCATTCCGGAGCAGAAGCTTTAAATAGAAGCTCTAGGAACAAGCCTGTTTTTTACCATATTTTCTAATCATGGCTCAGCAATCACGGAAGCATGGAGATAGAAACTCCCTGAGTGAGATAGAAGAGTTCCAGATGACCTTTAATAGACATGAGAGGGAAAGCAGGCTTGAGGGAAAAAATACAGGCTGGGAGATGAAATGCAGGCTATTAAAAGTTATCTCAAAATTGAATGACATGTCATGAGTATTGGAGAATATGAGTGCACCAAGAATGATGCAATTGGAAGGAGGTTGAGGGGAAGGAATTGAAAAGAAAGAGAGACATTAACATATAAATACTATCGTCTAACAAACGCAGGGTGTTTGGTTATCATTCTCCCAATTATCAAATTATAAATTACACCATATTATGTCTATCAGGATATGCTAGGTCATCTTGGAGTAATGAACAACTCCAAATATCTTAGTGGTTTAAGACAAGAGAGAGTTATTATTTACTCAGCTCCATGTCTATTAAAGGTCATCTGGAACACGAAATAAAATTAAAATACTAGCCACAAACCTGGAGAAAACATTTGCAAGGTATATAACCAAAAATAGAGTATTCACATTATATTAAGACCTATGATCAGTAAGAAAAAGGCAACATAGTAGAAAATTGGCATAGACTATAACTGGGCAGTTCACAGAAAAGGAAAACCCAAATAATTAATAAAAATAAGAAAAGAAACACAGCCTCTCTGTGCACTGGCAATTAGGAATATTAAGAATAATGCATATGAAAACTACAATGAAATACAATTTCACACTTTTTCTAGATTAAAAACGCTCACATTATTAGGTAGTGGGGAAAATGTGAAATAAGAACCTTTACACAATGTTAATGACAATACAATTTTGTACAACTAATTTAGAGAGCAATGTGGCACTATCTAGTGAAGCTGAATGTTTGTATACTACTCAATTTCAATTCGTAACTATACGCTATATGCACCAAGGAGATTTGCTACAGGAACATTTACTGAAGAATTCTAGCATTGAAAAATTGGAAACAACCTAAATGTCCATCATAGGAGAAGAGATAAACAGACTTAGTTATGGATACAAAATGGAATACTATACAGAAATTAAAACAATGGCCAGAGACAATGGCCTGGCCTATGGTTCCAGCTGTAGAGGTTGAGGCAGGAGAATTGCTTGAGCCTAGGAGTTCAAGGATGAAGTACGCTATGATTGCACCTGTGAGTAGCCACTGCACTACAGCCTGAGAAATACAGAAAGACCCCAATCTCCAAATAAATAAATAGTTCAGGGACCAAAAAAATGAAAAAAAATGTTACATACAATTGCAACAGCATTTATATGAAGTTTAAACAAATGCATTTTTAAAAGCTGTACATAGTTTTATGGATACACTCATGCTTAGTGAAAGCTAATGGTTAAAGTACTCAGGCATTCTTTCAACTTCATTTCGAGAAATGGCAATATTTTTTCACACAATTATTTCAAGCAAAGAAGCAACATGGATCAAATATACTGATAAACTCACTGCATTTTCCTGACTCAAAGTGCATTGATTATGCATCAACATTAAAATATTTGATCAAAATATAAATATGTAAATCTTTACAAGAATTGTAATTTATCTGGAAAATTCAGAATTATGATTATATCTCCTATATCTCATTATCTTGAGGAATAAATACCGCATTATATTAGTTTTATGTACATACATCACATTTGTATTTTGTATAATCAAGTTCTTCAGTGATGTGTTTCCTGTGCCCAACATATGTAGAAAGCAGTTTTTGTAAATAAAATGATTAAAGATAGAGTAATTTTACTACATTTGGAGAGGGACCCTATAGTAAATTTTTTTTAAAAATCCTTTTTTTCTGTCTAAACAATTTTGGACTTTTATATAACAGATTGGTACAATCACTTTACAAAGCAAATCACACCAGTATTGAATACATAGTAACAATGAAATGGATATAAATATTTGACTAGATGCATCAGCTCACTTAATACCTGGAATTTTATTTGGCTGAGCTCCGATCAGGAAATGAAGAATATAAATAAAAAATTGTTTTCTGGATGCAGTGGCATTAGAATGCCATCCTTCATACTCAAAGATGACGCAGCTGCTGTGGATTGCAATCTCTAGAGCATGTGCTGCTGCGGAGACTAATGGGCCAACAATAGCTTGTTCCACCCTTTGCACATGTGAAAAGTGGTCCTTAATGTGAGGTCTGAACCGTTGGCAGGACTGTCGTTCTCGTCAGCTCTGCCACTGGGAGCCCCTGCGGCCCGTATTCTGGAAGGGCATGTGCACCCGACACCTGGTTGTCCACCACAGCCAATTTCACCCTCTCTTTAAGCTACAGTTCTTGTGTGCAGTCAACAGTGAGTGCTGAGAAGGAAACAAGATATCCTAGGAGGTATAAACCATCACAGGGGAGTCATTTAAATCAGTGACCCCAAAGTGTGGTCCCTAGATCAGGGAGCATCAGCGTCACATGAAAACTTGTTAGACACAGAAATTCTCATGTCTCACTTCATGCCTACAGAATCAGAATCTCTGGGGGCAGGGCCCAACTATCTGGGATTTAATAAATTCCCCAAGTGAATGTGATGCATACTAAAGTTTGAGAACTACTGACATACAGAAATATTAAACAAATTAGAAATCCATACAAGACAGTTAAGAAGAAGTTAGAGTCTGGCACTTACATGTGAAAAATTTTCTGGTAAAATGATAGCACACACGCACACACACACACATTTTATTGATACTTAATGAAAATAATCTTTATTGCCATAGCATACCATGTCATGAAAAAAAAATCTTGATTAATAATAACGAAGAAAGAAAGGAGACCCATGATAACCTATATCCTGGGAGAATGAAATGCTTCAGTTAAATGCAAAAAGAACAAAAAATATAATGTCTGCTTTGGATAAAAAGAGTATGTGATTGAAATCTAAAATTTATTTTTCAAACATTTATCAATTGTCTGCTGTGAGTAAATTCTTTAGCACTGACATAGAGAGATTTGTAAGACATTACTGGATAAAAAGTGTAAATTGCAAAGTAATATGAATTTTATAGGTCTATTTATATTTTAAAAACCACAAACCAAAAATTATATGTGCTTAATCTTCTCTGGAGATTAGTGAGAGGTGACAAAAGTGATGACAGAGGACTTTCTCTTTTTATTCTGCATTCTTCTGTACAATTTGGATGTTTACAATAAGATATTGTAGATCACTTTAAAATTTATTTCAATATAAAAAATTAAAAGAGGTCAATCAGAAATATGCTACAAAAATCTACATGTTGTAAAGTTCTGGACTAGAAACTTTGGCAGTATTAACAGATACAGGGAAAACCCCAGAGGAATATGAAACAAGTGATACAGATGAGCAGTGAATCATACAGGAGATCCAATGTGACACCAGGCTTCCAAATTTGAATGAGTGAAGGATGATATGCCCTGCAACACTTCACAAGGCAGAGTATAATAACAGTTAACAGCTGCAGCATCTTATTGGGAAAGTTATTTAACTTCTCTGTGCCTTGATTTCCTCATTTGTAAGGGGAATAATAATAATTACTTTGTAGACATATTTTAAGATTAAGAAAAATAATGCATGTAAAGTACTTGATGTCTGGGTACATTCATGCTCAATAAGTAGTACCTATTTTAAGAGAACTACTTGAGGGGAGAAACTATAAATTTGGTTTTAGACATGTTCGATTTGACATCATAATGAAATGAGAGTGCGTGTGTGAACATGATCTTACTTCTGTGTGTATTGACAGTTTCATCCCGAGTGACTCTTCTGTACTGCCTGCCATTCTTAACAAGGACATGCTGCCACCAGGTGGCAGTAGACCGTTTTACTAATCCAAAAAGGGTAAGGAAAGCCGTTGTATGATTAACTAGAGGTTCTTTAATTTACAAAAAAGACAAAGTGAGGTCTTTAAAAAAAAATAGCATTTATGCAATGTTACTAAATGTCAACATTTAAATAATATAGGTATCAATCAAAGTAGAGTCTTATTCTGCCTCAGTAACTTGCATAAGTCACTAGGTCACTTGCACAGGTACCTAGGTCTCTCATAATTCCAATCAGATGGAGATAATTTCCTCTTATACTTTTTGAAGAGAAAACTCATGCCCAGCAACTGCTGACTAAGGTTTACAGAAGTTAACACATAATTTCTTTTTCTAATGATTCCCTAAAAACCAAGGCAACTAGCCTTCAAGTACTTTAGACAGAACCTGAAAAAATAGAGTCATAAAACCAGTCCCAGAAAAAGACTGTATCCTTCCAGAAAATGTAGAAAGGAATGTGGCCAGATCAACATGGCATAACAAGCCATGGGGAAAGTAACTTGGGATGACCATTGTGGAAGCTCAGGGTCAAGGATGAGTGTTTTTAATTTCATCAGAGTTACACATGTTACAATGGATCAAACCACCTATTGTCCTTACCAGTGTGGCTTGGGAGGCATCAGAGGCACTAACATTTGCAAAACACCTATAGTTTGCAAGCACATGCATAATCACATTTAGTCATTAATCATATCTAAATGAAAGGGTTGGACTCATGTCCCCCTTAAGTTATTGTGGTTCTATATGACTCACCTGCATCAATCTGTGTTTCAGCATCATTGCCAGGAAAGCCTCAGAGAGTTCTTCCTGTGCAGGTAATCAGTTCCCTCCCCTTCTACAAAATCTCCTAGGCTCAGCATCCCCCTTGGCTCCCGGTATGCTAGCCCTGCCACTCTTTCCCACTCACACAGCATGATAAGGACAAAGAAAAAAAATAATGCTCATATGTATTTTGTTATTCATTCTTTCCTTTCCATTTCCCCTATATAACCTTTGTCCAACTCAACATCACCACTTGGATTATGGCAATATTTTACTACCTGTTCTCTTTAACAAGAACAGCTTATATTAATAAATCACATCCAAGGAGCCACGCACTGTTGCTACAAGTTTCACGAGCATTATCTCAGTCTCTCCTCCTTGCTCACACCATGACCACTATCATCGCCATCATCTCATCAATATGTACACGTAAATAAGGGGGGATTTGCTCATGGAACACAATCCCTATTAACCTGGAAATTCAGGCCCTCCACCAACTACACACTAGTCATTTCTTCAACTTTATGTGCCCTGAATCAACTCTCTGCTCCAACTAAACACACACTCCTACCACTACTCACGGTGGCATTACGTCAGCTTGCCTGCTCAGAATTGCTGCAGTACTCAGTGACTAGGCCTCTGGTTTGGCATGGAGCATAAAAGCTAGCACACTTATTTTATTTTTATTGTTTTAGATTATTCCTTGTGTTCACTTGAGACTGTAGAACTCCCCGACACAAGTACTGAGTCTGAGATAACTCCACATATTTCTGGCATGAAGTACCTGCCCATCTGCCCTGTGGAGCTGTTACATAAACACTTGTTGATGAAACAATTAATACATTGTACTTCCATGTGGGCGTATTATATAGTCTTTTGGCTTATACTGAACATTGAACTTTAGATAATGCCTATGTTTTCATGTAATCTTTTATTTGTGCTTGCCACAAAGTTTACGTGTACAATGCTTAAGGGAAAAGCCTTATCTGCTATGAGCCAGTTGCAGCACAGTTTCTAATGTTAATTGGCCTTCACAGATTCCAATCTGACCTCTCTCTTTTCTCCCAAAGAGAATACTTGCATATGAATGTAAAGATCAAAAATGAAACTGACTTTTCTGTCCTTCAAAATACAAGCATATCAGGGCTGCACACATGTAAAGGTGTGAAAAGGTGACAATGTCACATTCAGTATCAGACGTTTGGACTTGAGTCACATAAAAACCAGTTCCGGTTCAGGCATTATCAAAAGCCTGAGTCATTTGATAAAGCTTTTTTGTTAGTATTATTCACCTTTACAGTCATCATAAAAGGGGAATTTTGAAGGAACTTCCTTAGAAAGGAAGTAAGGTGAACTAATTTCTACTCTCCTCACTGGGGGAGGTGACTGGGAAAGAATCTAGTTATAATTTGAACCCACTTCCCTGAGTCAAGTAACCAAAAGTATGCAGTTCCTCATAAAAAGTTTACAAAGAATACCACAAATTTCAGATAAGCATTCAACCACAAGGCATTTTTGTTTCATAACCACCCCCAATTGTATAATATATTAATAAAATGGAAGCTATTATTGACTTCTCTTTTAAAATAAAACAAAAATGTATACACATATCATGACATTTCCAATCACCAATCCTGAAATACAAATGTAAATTTTAACCCATCTGCTTTGCTTTTATACAATGTTTGTGATAATATTTCCTCCAGAAACTAGAAGAATATGGGTTAGAGTTGAAAGCATTAATCATTAGTTTCTATCTTTGTCACATCCTTATGATGCCTGGGAAAATGCTTTACTTCACAAGACACCACAAATGTTCATTTCTATTTTTTATATGGACAAGCTTTTGAGCAGTTGTATACTTCTTAAGGATTATACAGAGCACTAACTTCAGAAGCGACAGCCTCACTTAGTTTCCTACAGCACTCCACCCCTGCCAAAAAAATTAGTTATCTCCTCTCATGAACCATTTCCTTTCTCGTCCCAAGAAGGAAAAATAAATGTTTTAATTCACTTAATTCTAAAGAATTTTAATTCCCAGGGTCATGAATGATATCATATCATCCTACTTTATTTGAAGTGCCAAATATTTTTTAAAGATGTACAAAATATACTGTTTCTTGAGATTTATCCTCATGAAAAAAACAAGACCAAATGTTGAGTTGAGTCAGCTAGCTGTCAGTGTGTATACCCACTCAAGAAGAGCCAAAAAATGTCACACTTTGGACTTAGCAGCCTATTTTGCATTTCCAGGATCCAGGTTTCTCTTACAAAAAGAATAAAAGAGGCTCATCTGTCTTCTTTTTTCCTATACTAGAGGTGATATTCAAAATATTTTATTGTTGATCAAGCACATGTACCCACCATCAGAATAGACATCAGCAAAACCTGGGGCTTATGTCTCAGTTTCAGCCATGGTACTCATTTTAACACTAAGTGATGTACTACGTCATCACTTAGCTTCATTAAATCTTTTATCCCAAATAAAATATTGTAAACATCCTGAGGTATCTTAATCTTCTTATCACCTACAAGATAACAAGTATATAGTCTTCTATGTGCTTTACATGCTGAAATATATTAGTAACATTAATTTCATACTAATGTTAAATTGTTCAGCCTCAAGCTGCACCCTTACATGTTTTAAGTTTGGGCTAAAGGTTTCTTCACACATAGTGAACTGTAACCTAACTGGATGTGTAAACAGACTGCAATCTACTCTTGTACCAATCACCAAGTTTTGGGCAATCACAGGCAGCTGTGATTCAAACCCTGTTTAAATAAGGCAAACACTACAGCTCTAATCAATCTGGCTGTTTCTGTACCTCACTTCTGGTTTCCCTGCATTACTTTCCTTTTTCTGTCCGTAAATTCTATCTGACCACACGGCAGTACCAGAGTCTCTCTGTACTTATTCTGGTCCAGGGGAGTGCCTAATTTAAGAATTGTTCTTTATTCAAACTCTGTTAAATTTGATTTGTCTAAAGTTTTTCTTTGTACACTAACTATATGAAGAAAAGATGAAAAAGCAAAACAAGGGTATATTCCTTTTCCTTTGAGAATCTTAGAATATCAAGGGAGAGAGGAAAGACCACTTCAACTAAGTAATAAATCAAAAAGAAAATGATCAAAAACAAAAAGAGCATTTAATTGTCAATGGTGTGTAGTCAGAGAAATGAACTGTTAGCGGTATGAAAGACGGAAGCCTTCTTAAAGAAAATACACTATGAAAAAGATTTGAAAGAAATGAAAAATCCAGAGAAACGAAGGACACAGGCATGTGCACAGGTGAAGAAAGCAACAAGGTGCTTGTGAGCAGACTGGTGTAATGGGCAATGGTATGCAGAAAGAAGCAAGAAATATAGTTCTTTGATGTTTATAGGTAATTCCACGTGGAAACTAACTCGTGGAAGAAGTAGATCTTTGGCAAAATTTGAAAAGTACATCAGGAGCATGTTAAGCTATTCCATTTAATATTTAACACAGTAGGGAATTTTAAGTCTTGAGCTCAGCAGCAGAATAAGAGGAAAATGTGACTTGTTCCTCAAAAAAATGATTTAATGAAAAAATTAAAGAGGTGGAGGTGTGGAGGGTGGAAGCAAGGAATAATTCTTCTATGGGGGGGAACAAACAGGGGAATTGATCAGAACTTTAGAAGATGCTTGTGAAAGAAACTAACATCTTCAGTAAGGCTAAGTATTCTTTCCAGATTCACACCAAGAGCTGGTGACAAAGCCAAAACCACAACTTACCACCATGCAATTATCACCATTCATTTCTCATTCAACAGTTCCTTATTGAGCACCTACTATGTGCCAGGCACCATTCAGTTCATGGAAAAAGAGCAGCAAAGTAAATTAAACAAACAAAACATCCTCGCTTTGTGGTGCTCACATGCTAATGGAGAAAGACAAATAATGAATAAAATACAAGAGTAAATTATACTGTATGTTCAAAGGTGATAAGGGCAAAGTAGAAAAAAAACGAAGGAAAATAAAGAGGAAGAAGAGTGCATTTTTCAAATTACTCACAGTAGGGAGCCATGTGAAGCAGGTGGAATTCCAGAGGGTTTTCTTATGTGTTTCTAAAGTCAAAGTAATCAGCAGAATAAAGAGAGCTATGGAGAAAAATTGTGTATACACACTTTGAGAGGAGGAGTTGAGTGAGAATCATACTCTAGGATTGAAGCCAATAGCTAGATTTCTCGACAGCAACTTGGCCAAGTTCTATTAGCATTTGTTTCTAATTAAGAAATAATCAGTGCCCATTAGCTTCACGTGTTTCTATCACTGATGTGTATGGAAATGCAAAACACCAGAAGCTACAAGTATCCTCTAAAGACACTTGGAGGCTATGGCTCTTTAGCCAAAGAAAAGGGAAGAATCTATTTAACAGGAAGAGTAATGTTTTATGAAAATAATTACACACAAAATAGAAATAATATCTTTAATTACAATGAAATGTTTAAGGTATGATTGTTTCATAGATACCTCTTAAATCCATATAAAAACCAAAATGTTTGGCAAACATACAATGCAGAGGAAAATCTGTATCGTCTAGTAGGATGACCATAGTTTACATTAATCTGTTGAACATTTCAAAATAGCTAGAAGAGAATAATTCAAATGTTCCTAGCATAAAGAAAAGATAAATACTTAAGGTAATGGATATCTCAATTGCCCTGATTTGATCTTTATATGTTGTATGAATGTATCAAATTATTACATGCACCTTAAAATATGTACATTTATTATGTATCAATAAAAAATAATTAAAAACTCTACTGTCTAATCGTAATCTATACATGGTACAGAGACACGCATATGTGAATGAGTGGATGTGTGGATGTGTATGTAGCTGCAGCTACATCATAGATGTACAGATGTGTACTAGTCGTACTGTTCTTTGGGGGTTAAATTGAACCAACTGGCCCGAGACAGCAAAGCTGTGAGATATAGAGTCTGCTAAAGGTCAGAACAGGCACACACATTATTTTTTCTTTCCTTTTTTTTTTTAAATAATTTAGCCCAGTGCACCCAGATACTAAGCATTGCAATGATTAATAATTACCAATAATAACATCAACATTAATAACTGAAGGTTGTTTATAACCCATGTAAATGCCACCCACTGGACTTTGAAATAGTAGAAGCCAAACACGTCCACAGGGCAGCTTGTTCTCCCCAAAAGGAAAGCCAGAAACAGCAGCCAGAAAACACACCTTTTGTTTTCAGTGTCAACAAGCTATTTGTCAGGAAACAAAATGAAGACTCTGCCAGCACTGTTGGATTTTTCTGAAATCTGAAAATTAGTTTCCTGCTTGTTTTTGCTTAATGGTAGAGGAAAAGGCAGTTGCACAGATATGTTACAACCTCACTCCTTGGAACTGTTATGGGGAGAAAAGAAGTAGCCCTACCTCCCCACCCCTCAACACACCAGTGCTACGTAAGGATTAACTTTCTCTAGGGCCTCAGTTCCTAACTCCAGTTTCTCAAAAATGTCCCAGGAAGAGTGTGTACAAGGCAAATGTTCTGAGATAGCGCTGCAGTTGCTGTGGCTTCCCAAGGGCACCAGGAAATTCTGAGGCAGGTAACCCAGGTAGCACATTTTGAAAAGCACAAGCCTGTTTTGGAAGGGAGGAACTTCCTCTTCTGCTCCTGAGTCCTGAGTCACCCTTTGTTCTCTCTAGTCCGCTCTGCCTCATACTGCCTCACACCAGTCCCCACTCCCTCATTTTCAACCTATCCAGAACATTACAAAGTCAATGTTGTGCAAAGTTTATGATGAACAAAGCTTTAAGTACAAATTCAAACACATACCAGAAATCCCTGCTCATAGAAATTTAATGCCCTTTATCCTGAAGAGGAATTTCCCAAAACATTTTCTCTATGTCCAGGGCCCATTGCCAGGTTGCTAAAGCCCCTCTGCTCACCTTTCTCCTCCTTATCAGGCTTTTATAACAAAATCCCTCCTTGTTTTTGTATGCAAAGTAGCTTGGTTTTCCAAGCATCCTTCACTCCAAACTAGATTCTGGTCTCCCTGTGTGTGCTCCAACACTCATTAAATTGTTCTGCTCAATAAAGGCCCATCTGCTCCAGGTCTTGATTCTCAGCAGCACAAACAACCAGAGCTTTGAAAAGAGAATTTTCTTTAGTACATCAAATCCTTAGGCAGAGCACCTCTCACACCATTATTCACAGCAGAGGGTAGCAACACAATTATGCATCCTCTCCCTGTCCTGAACAAGTCCATGTCCTGGCGAAGGGTGAAGGGCAGAGTTCCTTCCAGTTATATTTATGTTTTAAATAATACAGTTTATTAAAAGTATGAATTTCTTGAACTATGTTAAAATGTTTACTCTTTTACAAAGTGTCTTTGTTAAAAGGATATGCTCTAATGATATACAGTGGAAATATTATTTGTAAATAATGAGTATTTATATACAAATATGCCCTGCCTCAATGGCTGGCTGCCTTACTAATTAGCAAATTGCAATTAAATAACATTTCATTCCACAATTTTAGCGCAACAAAGACTTTTCCAGTTATGAAAATACCATACTCTTTACCTGGTGTTAATTGAAGGGAAAAAAAAACCCTCAATGAAATACACAGAATATAATAAACTCTGACCTGTCAGTTGTGAACTAGGAAAGGATTTTAAAATTTTATAGACTTGGAAAAACCTGTTGTTGGAATAAGGACACAGGAAAAGTACACCCTAAAGCCTAGAATTGGGCCCCTAAGTAGGCCTGAAAAGCAGACTTCTGAAAAGGCACTTAGTCCCACTTACTCCCTACTCATCCATCGGACTACAATGCACAGGGCATGTGGTAGGAAACCCTTCCTTTCCAGAATAAGTGAGCCTACGTTCATGACCCTTTCCTTGGTTTACTTTGTTTTTGGTATTATTTGATTAATTTCTACCTCCCCACCATACTTGTGAGCTCAAGAGAGCAGAAACTCTCTTATCTTATTGTTGCAATTCCCAGAGCCTAGCACACCACCTGGTATTAAATAAACTTCAATACTGTAAAATGAATACATGAATGAACGAACAAATAATTATTTGGGGATGTGAGTCTTACAGTTAAAAGTTAAAGCTGACCAAATACTTTCAAAAAGTAGGACAAGAACACAGAGAAACCCATCCAGAGATTTTGTACAGAGAGCAAAAGAACAAGCCAGGTTTTAGTAATGATGAGTAACCTCACAGCCAATCAGATGATCACAAACCTATGAGACAGATGACAATAATAACAATCACAAAAATGATAACACTGGATTCCACTTTGTAATTCACAGTGCCATCACCCAAGGTATGGCACTCATTCTCACAACAAATCTTAAGGCAGTCAGAGCAGGTGCTTCAAAATCCCCATTCTGTGCAGGAGGGAACTAGAAAAGAGAGAAATTGCATGATTCGTCATGCAAATAATAAGCAGTAGTGCAAAGCAGTTACATGCGACTTCTCTAAAATTGTGAAGAAAATCGAGTGGGAAATACGGACTTGTCCTCAGACCATAATATAACTCACTCTACATACTGTATCAGAAATAACAGACAGTTATTTATGACTTATTGAAAGTCAAACTTCAGTTCTAAAATGTTCCTGCAGAATAAACTTTTATGAAGTTAAATACTATCTATTTGTTTTTCAGAGGTAGGCTTGGTTGCATAAGGATCAAAATTTGAAAATAAAAAACAAAATGATCCAGTCATGAATTGACAGGCACTTGGGTTGTTTCCACGACCTCGCAATAGTGAATTGTGCTGCCATAAACATTCAGGTGCAGATGTCTTTATAATAGAATGACTTATGTTCTTTTGGGTAGATGCCTAATAATGCTATTGCTTGAATTCAATTATGGATTGAATGGTAATTCTATTCAATTTTAAGAAATGACAGTGAACTAGCACTGCTTATATTATCCTGGATTAAGCTTAAGCCCATTATTCAAAGTGAAGTGACACAAGACAGGAAAAATGGGCCCCACATGTATTTGCCATCAAATTGGTTCTGACTGATTAACACTATGGTGTACAAACGGTGGCGGTGTTCAGTACGAATTCGGGGAGAGGGGGATAGACCCACATCTGAGGGATGTGGTGAGCACGATGGAGGGGAGGGGCATGCTTGAAATGTAGTTGGTGAAGGGTATTAGGGGTTTCAATAGGGGGAAGGAAATCCTCTAAAATTGATTTATGTGTTTAGCTGTACAACTTGGTAAATTTACTAATAATCATTTAATTGTACACTTGAAATGGAGTAAAGGCATGATACGTAAATTAAGAAGTATTCATTATGATGCTTTAGCATATAATCTTCCAGAGATGTTTCAGTATATGTATAGATGTAATATAGAAGATAACAGTGTTTATTCATAAAACTAGAATTATATGCTCAGTTGGGAAATTACTTTTGTACTCAATGACCCATGTACATCTTTTTATAACAATAAATATTTGGAGAAAAAAATGAGATTCAAATAAATAGTTAAATAAGTGAAACAATCCTAAAATTGTGGATAATTTTACAAATCATGAATTATGAAGGTTAAAGAAACTTTTATAGACTATCAACAACAAAAAAATTTGATCAAACATTTCAAAAATAAAACCAAATTATCATTTATTCTTTCTATAGAAAATAGTATTACAAAATCATTGTCACATGAATAGTTAGTCAAAGAATGTAGGCAGAAGATTTACAAAAGGAAGTTCATTCTTGTTTATTATTGTTGTAATATTTGTCACCTGCCAGCTTCTCTAAATAATTTGGAATGATTTCTTTTATTCTAGATAAATATTCTCTTTCTTATCAAATTTTGCTACACATCATTTTGTATTCTTTTTTTAAAAGAGAAATCTCCCTCCAAATTGTATATGCTAAAGGCCCTCTACTTCCACCTGTGTTTATAATTATTTTTGTAAACAGGAAACCTCAACAAGACACAATTTTCCCCTGAGTTTCCGTACATGTCTTCATAATATACATTTTTAACTTTGCATTATAGAAATTTTCAAAAATATTCCAAAATGGAGAGAATGGCATATTACCCACTTTTATCCAACACATAGCTTCAGGAATTATTTTCTAATCTTATTTCTTGTGTTTTACTTTGAATTGACCTGAATACCAATGGCTTGGTTGGAAAATTGGACTGAAAAAAAGGACTAATAAAATGTCAATGGTTTCATGTTAGTGTTTAAATGTAATATTTTTATAATCAATTAACTTTTAAAATTAGGTTCTTTGTGTTCTTTTGAAACTAAAAAGATGGATTATAAATGTTTTAAATGCTGAGAAACATTGAAAAGAAAAAATATTGAAATAAATAAGTGTTTATGGAGGCTTACTATGAGTTGGAGGAATAATGATAAAAAGATAAGACTATGCTTGCTTACAAGTTCACATTAGAGGTGGAAAAACACACATGCACACTATTAATTATAAATATTTAAAAAGTTCATAAAATATAAGCTACCTAACCATAGCATACATCATTTTGATCTCAGATAATTGGAAAAATATATTTTCAGAGAAATGTATCATAAGGAAATATTTCATAATTGACATGTATGCTCAATATGTCAATGATGCAGACAAAATTTCACATATAATGGCTGATAAGGCAGATGCTATGAGACAAACAGACCTATTCAGTGTAATTGCCTTAAATATATAATTATACTTCCACTTTCAAATTATAGTGCTATTTTTAGGAGTTTGGTTTGACAAATAGAGAACAAGGATTTTCTACATTGCGATTTCTTTATGCTGCCTACAGCCTTCATGCCCACTGTATGTAATTAATTGAATTTAAATTTACAGTAAAGGCCAAGTCACTTTAAAATCTCTTGATAACAAAAATGGAAAATTGCAAAATCTGTTAAACATAAATTTCTAAGTATGCCCTAATGCAAATCTTTCTCTATTGCTTTTTAAAAACCATACCAGATGTTGCCTTTAAATGGGTTTTTAAAAAAAGAACAAATTAAGCCTAAAAAAATAGAAGGAAAGAAATAATAACGACAACAGTAGAATGTGGTTACATAAAAAAAAATAGGAAGAATGCACAAAGACAAAAATTGATTTTTTTGGAAAGATTAATAAAAGACATAAGCCTTTAGCAAGCTTGTTGAAGAAAAAATCAAAAGCAGTTTATCAATATCAGCAATTAAGGAGGAGACCATCAGAGATTCCCACAGACATTAAAATAATAATAAAGGAATATTGTTAACAACTATATACCAATAAATTTGACAAGTTAGATGAAAGTGACATGTTCCTCGATAAATACACCTTATCCCAAATAACACAAGGAGAAATAGAAAATCTTAATAATCCTACATTTGTTGAAGAAATTGTATCTGTAATTTATTAATAAAATCTTCCCATAAAGAAAAGTCCATGTCCCCAGGGCTTCACAAGTGAATTCCACCAAAATTTAAAAAAGAAATAATATTAGTCTTACACATAAACTCTTTCAGAAAATATAGGAAGAAAGAATATGTTTCAACTCATTTTAAGAGGCCAGAATTACCCTGATACCAAAATTAAAGACATTACAAGAAAACAAAACTACAAGTGACTATCTCTCATAAGTGCTGATGCAAAAGTCCTTAAAATATATTAGTAAATCAAATTCATCAAAAATACGTGACAACCAGATGGAATTTATCCCAAGAAGAACACTGATTTATATTTGAAAATCAATTATAATTGACTAATGTTAATGGACTAAAAAGAAAAACTATACAATCAGCTCAGTAGATGCAGAAAAATCTTTTGAAAAAATTCAACATCTATTCATGATTAAAAACAAAAACACAAAGTTAAAATAAAAGAAAACTTCCTCAATCTGAAAAAGAGCAACAATAAAAGCTCTTCGCCTAATATGGATATAGTTTGGGTGTCTGTCCCCTCCAAATCTCATGTTGAAATTTGCTCCCAAAAGTTGGAGGTGGGGCTGAGTGCTCAGAGGTGTTTAGGACAAGGAAAAGACCCCCCATGAACGTCTTCATGCCCTCCCTGTGGTAATGAGTGGGTTCTTGCTCTATTATTTCAAGTGAGAGATGGTTGTTTAAAGAGGGTGGCACCTCGTCCCTCTCTCTTTTGCTCCTTCTCTCACCATGTGACATGTCTGCTCTTCCTTTGTCTTCTGCCATGATTGGAAGCTCCCTGAATCCCTTAGCAGGACAGATGCTGGTGCCATGCTTCTTGTACAGCCTGCAGAACTGTGAGCCAAATAAGCCTCTTTTCTTTATAAATTACCCAGCCTCAGGTATTCCTTTATAGAAATGCAAAACAGACTAAGGCAAACACACCTGATGGTGAACTAAGAACAGAACAGCAATTATATACCTTGACGGAGACAAAGTCTGCAGTTAGATACCAGGTGACTTAACTACATGATCTATAATTGTGTCATTGCACTCCAGCCTGGGCAACAGAGCAAGGCTCTGTCTCAAATAAATAATAAAAATTAAAAATAAAAATGAATTTGGTATGAGTCACTACTATATATACAGTACCTAAATAGGTGCTCAATAAATATTTATGGAATAAATAACTGAATAGTGAACTGAAACCTTAACACTGTAGTATCTCACAGCACTTAATCCACTGTATCACAATTCTCTTTGTATTCATTCATTACATATTTATGAGCATGGCTATAGGCCCTGGGGATACAGCAGTGAACAAAACAGACAAAAATCCATGTCCTTAAGTAGCTTGCATTCTAGTGGAGATGCAGACAATAAGCAAAATAAAGAAGTAATATAGACTGCATGAGACGATGAGAAGAAATTTTAAGAAAATTGATGCAGGAAAGAGAAACTAGGCAGTGAGAGATGAGTGGTGTCACCATTTAAAATGGGACACAGCCAGGCGCGGTGGCTCACGCCTGTAATCCTAGCACTCTGGGAGACCGAGGTGGGAGAATAGTTTGAGCTCAGGAGTTCGAGACTAGCCTGAGCAAGAGCAAGACCCCGTCTCTATCAAAAATAGAAAAAATTAGCCAGGCATGGTGGCACATGGCTGCAGTCCCAGCTACTAGGGAGGCCGAGGTAGAAGGATCGCTTGAGCCCAGGAGTTTGAGGTTGCTGTGAGCTAGGCTGATGCCATGGCACTCTAGCCGGAGCAATGGAGTGAGACTGTGTCTCAAAAATAAATAAATAAAATAAAATGAGACAGTCAGGGAAGGACTCACAGAAGAGGTGACACTGGAACAGAGATTAAAGGAGGGGCAGGAGCAAGCCCCACACAATCTAGGGAAGAGCTTTTGTGCAAAGGAGAGAGAAGGTACAAAGTCCCTGAGGCAGGAACATACTGACTGTCCCCAGGAATATGGAGAAGCTGAGTGTGGCAGGAACAGAGTGAGCAAAACAGAGTGGCAGGTACCACATCCCAACCTTCTGCTCCCTGAGGACAGTACATGGACTTCCACCTCTCCTTCGGATGATTAGCATGAGATTTATTTTTTTTTTATTTTTATTTTTTTTTTGAGACAGAGTCTCACTCTCTTGCCTGGGCTAGAGTGAGTGCTGTGGCGTCAGCCTAGCTCACAGCAACCTCAAACTCTTGGGCTCAAGTGACCCTCCTTCCTCAGCCTCCCAAGTAGCTGGGACTACAGGCATGCGCCACCATGCCCGGCTAATGTTTTCTATATATTTTTAGTTGTCCAGCTAATTTCTTTCTATTTTTAGTAGAGACGGGGTCTCGCTCTTGCTGAGGCTGGTTTCGAACTCCTGACCTTGAGCGATCCTCCCGCCTCAGCCTCCCAGAGTGCTAGGATTACAGGCGTGAGCCACCGTGCCCGGCCTAGAATGAGATTTAAAGTTGCAGGAATCACTACATAAATGTTCTCTGTCAAAATATATTCATAAGTGAATTACTGAATGAATTGAAGCATGCCCCTTCCAATTCCATATGTGGAAGTCCTAACTGCCTGTATCTCAGAATAAAACCTAATTTGGAGTAGAGCCATGGGAGATCTAATCAGTTAGAACAAGATCATACTGGAGTAGGTTGGGCCCCTAATCCAACATGATTGCTGTACTCATAAAAAGGGGCAATTTGGAGACATAGACATGCACATGGGGGAATGCCAGGCAAACATAAAGGCAGAGATCAGGTGATGCATCTACAAGCCAAGGGACACCGAAGACTACTAGCAAAACCACCAGAAGCTAGAAACAGGCATGGAACAGATTCTCACTTACAGATCCCAGACAGAACCCACCTGCCAACACATTAACCTCAGACTTCTAGCTTTGAGAGCTGTAGCTCAATAAATTTCCATCAAGCCACCCCATTTGCAGTACTTCCTTACAGAAGCCCTAGCAGACTAATACACTGAATGAATATTTTCTTTTGACAGAATCTGCACACGTTAAGAAAAAATAATAATGTCCAATTTTTAAATGGTCAAAAGACTGAAAATTTATTTAGGAAAAATGTAATTAGTAGAGGAACATATGCCAACTCAGACCATGGAGCCTGCCTCCAACGCCGCAATATCCTGAGGAAGAAGTAATAACTACAGAATGACTATCGCAGAAAAATCAAGATTTATATGGTAGGCTTAATGAACTTGTTTAATAGTCAGAATTCAAAGAGAAATCTTTAATAAACATGAGGTGTATTGATGAATGTACATAATCCACTGGGCATTCTTATTATACTCCATGTTTAAACACTTTACAATGTTAATTAATGTTGGTTAATATTAGAAGTTCTGTTAATTACAATCAAAATGTCAAGTAGCATTACGGCAAACACATGTTCATTTATATTTAATGGCTGTGTTTAATTTCTTGAGGGAGGGTGAAATATCTTTGAGATTCAGAGGGTAATTTTATGTGGTGATAGCACAGAATTGATTCACATTATTTTTCTATATGTAGAGCTCTTTTTAGGGATGTATGTATTTCATTAAATTCATTGAAAAATTCTCTAAAGACTAAATAAGAGAAAAACAAATGCAATCAAGCATTTGAAATGCCTACGACTGAAATCTACATACCTATTTATTTATACCTATACAGCATTTTGTTGTTGTTGTTAGAAAAACTAGAGACTATTTTCTTCAATGCTCAGATTTTCCTTTCTTGTACTCAGCGTCCTTGAGCAAGAAAGACTGTGTTCTCAAGACTGCACATGGCACGTAGGCAGTCACTTATTAATAAAAATCAATTTGAAATGCCAGACAAAGATGAAAACATCAGCACAAGCTAATTAAAAGACCACATATCAATTCAAAAGTATAAGTGAGAATAATAGTCATTCCCACAATATCAATAGACTTTAAAACTGGCTATGTTAACCAGTATTCTTAGGATGAATGTACATATATACACGGACCAAAAAAGATATTTTTCCTTGCATATCAAAATAAATTATTTAGGGATAATTTGGCCTAACCCTGTAAATCGGTGGTTCAGGATAGAGCAAGGTATTACATCTATGAGACCGTCTACAAAGTTCTTCAGCTTTTAAATTCTATTTGAGCCAGTTTTTTTTCCCTATTTCTTACAAATTTATTGAGCAATAAAATTCAAATTCTAGGCTCTAAACAAAATTTTATAAAATGAATTTTCAAGTAGGCCTCCACTTTTCTCCCCTAAAAAACGAAGCTAAGGAGAGAGAAATGAGGAATGAAATCGGAGAGGTAATGGTAGAAATGGGAGATTACTAGGGTCTTGTAAGTCACTGCAAGGAGACTCAGGAGTTAATGCCAAGTGAGACAGAAGATGCTGGGGAATTCTGAACAGAGAAGTAATTTTAACTTTCTGACATTTTAACGGGGCCACTCTGCCTGCTGTGTTGAACACAGACTGCATTTAGGGCAAGAGCTGCATCAGGGAGGCCAGTTAGGAGATCATCACACTAAGCCATATTGAAAGATCAAGCAAAGCAAGTTGACCAGATGGCAGCAGGGGCTGTGAGAGATGGTTGACTTGTAGCTAGATATACACTGAAGGAAGAGGCAAAACAATGTGCTGATTGACTGGAAGTGAAGTATAAAAGGGAAACAGGAGTCAAAATGATTCCAAGATATTCGGTCTGTGCCAATCAATGGAGGGATGCTTGCTATTGACGGAGCTGGAGAAGCCTTTGTAAGACAGGGTCAGGGAGGAATGTGGAAGCTGAGTTTTGGAGTTATTAGAAATGTCTGGAATTTGTAAACTTCCATTTGAATATGATGATGTCAAGTAGATCATTGAGTATACAAGTCTCAAATTGAACAAGATGACCAAGAAAGTGAGAGCAGATAGAAAGTGGACCAAGTTAGAGCTCTGGGGCACTCTGACATCTAGTAGTCAGAAGGAAGAGAAGAAACAATAAAAAATGTCTCAGGCAGTGGAGTAGGAGGAAACCAGGGGAGCGGCTGTCCTGGAGATCAATTAAAGAAAGTATATTAAGGATGATGGAGTAATCAAGTGTGTTAGATAGTATGGATAACAGTTACTTGAGGCTGGGAAGGGCAGGGGATGAAGAATTGTTGATTAATGGGTACAAACATAAGAGTTAGAAGGAATAAGGTCTAATGTTCAATAGCACAGTCAGATGACTATAGTTAACACTGATTTATTGTGTATTTAGAAATAGCTAGAAGTGAGGATCTGGAATGTTACCAGCACACATACATGATAAATGTTTGAGATAATAGGTATCTTAATTACCCTGATTTGATCATTACGTATTATACTCATTGTATCAAAATATCACATGTACCTCATAAATATGTATAATTATTATATATCAATAAAAAAATAATGTTGATGACAAGAACTGACCAATAGGTTTGCAATTTGGAAATGTGGTTTTTCCTTGGTGACCTTTGATAAGAGCAGCTTCCTGGAATATTAGGAGGAAAAGTCTGACAGCCTGAAATAAGTGACTGAGGCAAAGATCTCAATCAATGGAGGTTTATTAAGCCAAAGTTTGAGGCTGCACCCAGGAAAAACACAAGCCACAGATACACCTGTGACTGTTTTTTCCAAGGAGGGATTTAGGAACTCAGTATTTAAGGGGAGAGGGTGTACAGAAAGAAAAAGGAGGAGAGGGGTGGGTAGTGAGGCACATGGTTACATTCTTGTGAGGCACAGGAAATCTACATTTTACATAAGATGAATATTTGAAGAAACATTTGAGAAAAAGGGAGTAAAGGAAGAATCTATTAGGAGATGTCTCTGGGTGAGTGGAGGAATGATTGCTCTCCTCTAGTCTCTGTTCTGTACCTGGGAAGATAAGCTTGGAATCAACATTATCAATGTGGAATTGAACAGACTTTAGTTTTAGGAGCTAGACTTAGACTACAGACCTGAAGCTACAATTGGTGTGTCCTTGCTTATGGGAGGCCAGCAAAGAATTTTCTTATAAATGATCTGTGGGGGCAGTCCTTCTTAGATGCCTGAGGGCTTTTACCTTTCCTAGGGGATCTGGTTAATGAAAAGGGGTTTTGCAAAAAGGGTCAAGCCTTGAGCTTGACTTTACCTTTTGCATAAGGAGTTTAGAGTGGGGGGGGGGAGGGTGGTCCAGAGATTTTCATTTTCCTTTCAAGTCTAATTGCAGTGAGTTCAAGAGAGAATTAAATCAGCAAAATACAGATTATGAGAAACGCTATAGGCAAAGGAAATAAATTGCAAGGAAACAAACATAGAAGGAGTGTCCATATTAAAAGAGATTTTAAAAGACAAATCAACCAATTGTAATGAATGAACTTTATTTGGATTCACAGACCAACCACAAAATAAATTTACAAAAATTTGGATTCAAATAAACAAGCCATAAAGAACAAACCATAAGATCACGGGAAGTTTTGCAGCGACTGGATACTTGGTGATGTTAGGGTTATTTTATTTTTTAGGAGTGATTATTATGTGATAATTGTGGTTGTTTGTTAAGAGTATTTCATGTGTTTTAGAGAAGCATACAAAAGAATTTACAGATAGAATTATATGATATCTAGGATTTGCTTCAAAATAATGTAGTGGTTGGTGGGAGTAGGGCTGTGAAGAAGAAATTAAGGATGAGACAACATTGACATGTGTTGATATATCTTGGAGTTGGGTGATGGTACCTGGGGGTACTTGTTTTCTATACTTTTGTAAATGTTTGAAATTTCCCATAGTAAAAAAATTGAGAGGAAGAGAGAAGAAAGAAATAGGACCTGGAGTACAGGCAAATTTTTCAAAGAGTTTTGCTGTACAGCACAGGTGATTCATGTGCAATAGTCAGAGGGGAAGTGGAGTCAAGACTTATTTTTGAGAGTTAAGAATATTGATTTTATTTGTTTCCTACTGCTTGGCATTCCAAGAAGAAATTAGTTCTGAAAAATAATCTAATTCTTTACTAACCAGAATTTAAATTATAGTGGTGAACTTAAGAGAGGTCAAGAATTTTTATAAGAAATCAATACTCATATATCCAATTTCAGTTGAACCCACAGAATACTTAAGTACTATGCACATGATAAACTTGCTAACATTCTTATTCTTTTCCAATATAACCACAACCATTACTCACTCTTTCTCATCCATCAAGAGCATACTTTCAGAAACACTTCACCTAATAACACTGATTGAAAATTCTGTTTCAAAGTTATAATCTGCTTATATGATTAACTAGCAAAATACTAGTGCATGACAGCTAGTAAATTTGGATTAAATGTAACAAATGCCTGAATCAAAAAAAGAAGAAGCAAGGAAAATTGTCTTATAATCCTTGTAGCTACTCCTTAAAATCAAACTTTCAACTCATTGGCCTCTTAGTAGAGTCATTATTAAATGTTTTCCTTAATCCCCACTATACTGATTTTTCCCCCAACATTGGTGGCGACGCTAACAGGTATGGAGCTTTTGTGTAGCAACAACTACCCACAAATAAATAGTGAGCAGGTGAATGTCTGTTTCTATGGTTTCTATTTACAGTACAGAATAACATTCACAGAGATTGTTTGACACTTGCTACTTTCCTTTATAATAGAAATTATTTTCTTCTCCTCCCTTATTCTTATCCTTATTTTCCTCCATCTTGTCCTAATTCTATTTACCTTCTCTTCATCTGACTTTCTTTCTCACAGAATCACCATTACTTCTAGGTTCCATTGAAAATTACTTAATTTCAGTTTTCCATTCCAGGATAAGTATCTGGAGAGAAAAAGAAAAGGTATTGGGAGAGCTGTCTGCTCTTTTTAAACTAAGTTTAACAAATACTTTGTTCCTGAAAATAGATCAGCAATTTAAGAAGAAACAACAAAGTTTTCTTCTTTGCTTAGACAAAGCCTCTTTCCATGACGAATCCTTTAGTAATAAGGATAGTTTGCTTCCCTCTTTCACCAGTGGCTGAGATCCATTAGATAACGTAAGCTCCAGGAATGCAGTAAGCCAATTACTTGGGTTGCCCTCAGCAAATATACTTACTTTCTGCTGCATCAAACTAAAATATTCATTATTTATACTCTTATTTCCTTAGAGTGGTACAAAATTATAGCAACCCAAAGTGGCTAAAATATGTCAAATGGATAACTAAAAATATAGATTTAAAAAATAAGTCGGAGTCATTTTTCCCATGATACCCCCTGTACAAAAATAAATCAGTGTGCTCAATGATCTGTCAATATGCAACAATGCAGTTAGAAATGTTAATACAAAATACTTTTTGAAATATCTTATCTTCCCAGAGCTGTTGAGCGAAGATTCCTGTGAGATGTTCTTCCTTTGCGTTTGAGGAAAATCAACATCTGTGAAGTTACTTTCAAAGTCACTTTCAAAGATAATATTTCTTTGAAAAGAAGAAATAGTATTTTTTTCACTAAATAAGTGAAATAACTTTACAACATAAATATCGTCCACTTAACTGAAAATGTGCTGTGAGGTTAGATGAATTTAGTGAGCTTTGTCCCAGAAGTCAACATTGTAACTATGCAGAAGCTTATATACGTCTCCAATCTATGTTCAACTATTTGTCCCTTTAACTCCTCAAAAAGCAATTTCATATTCTACATGTGAACATGCCAGCAGAATAAAAGATGATTGCATTATTGGTATTATCAACATTGTATTTCTTTGACTATTAAATCAACATATAACATATATTTCAGGTTTGCCCTATGGGAGAATGTCAGGCATAACCAAATGCATCAGTGCTTTCTTTGTGAGACTTTCTGAGTCACTCAGAGCCAAGTAAAGCTATTAACTTACTCTAATTCCCCAAAGAAGCCTTTTGTTTTACCACCTTGCCTATACAGCCAATTTTCTATTAGCAAATGTAAAAGATTTTTTATATCACTATTAACTTGCTTTAACTCAATTCATTTTTAGGTCTCTGAAGTCTCTTACTTGGTTCCACTGTCTATACGATAGCTATGTGTATTTTGGCAGGTTGTTTTATTTTTACATTGTGAAAGATAAGCAACACCAAAGTGTAATAGATAATTTGGATGATATAAAGAAGATAGAATGAGGGAAGAAATGAGCTTAATTCATTTTCAGTTTCAGTGATTAGCATTTTATTTTCTTCACTATGGACCCAACAGTAAAGCATGAGTTGAAAAGTTGCATCTGGTGATAGTCTCCTTTGTATAAATGCTTATGTAACACTTTTGCTATCCCTAGCAAAAGCTCTAGGGATAGGTTTTTAGATGTCATCAAAATAATATAAACATAGAATCATGAACTTCCCTGTGCGACATCTGTCTGACTTATTTCCATACTTAGCACAGTATCCTTACCTAGTCTTTCCTCAACTAATTCATGCTACTATAGGTCTGCTCATCAATCCCCTTTCTTATTCTCTCTAGTTTCTCACACACTCTCACTTCATTTGCTTCCCTTAAACGTTAGCTTATCTTTTTTTAGGTTTGTTTATGGGGTCATCTGTTTATTCCTTTTCTCATGTTTATTAAAAACCCATACACCTTTTTAACCCACATTTTCAACTATTTTGTCCCCTTCTTCCTTTTGTCTCTATTATTTTCTCCCCACCTTGTATTTCTCCTTTAATGAACCTGGGTCTCATTCGAGGTTGAAGGCCCTATCGAGGGCATTTTTCTGCCTTGTTCTACAGATCAGGAGATGACAGGAATGTATCCCACACATGTGCACAAACACACAATTGAGGAGAAAGGGCAGGGAGGTTGGGTCAACTGCCCCAGGAGACAAAGATGTGCCCAGTTGAAAAGGAATGTGAGCCATGAAAGCAAACTGGGAGCCAGGTGAGACGGTGGTGAGAGTAGGGTTCTGTCCAACATTCATTAATTGTGATTCTATCAAACAATCTGTCATGATTGGCTTAGAATTAGTCTTCCAACCAAGCTCAGAAAGACAATTAAAATAACATATTCTTTAATTAGTATATAGATTAAGATATAAAATCCTTTTTTATTTATATTTAATTTTATAAAATAACGATAATTATTTTAATTATCTGATCATTATTTATACATTAGAGTAGGTTAAAATAAGACCCCTACAAAACTCAACATATGTTCTATAGAATAGGATTTTAAAAGGATTTTTTAAAAGAGTGAGAGAAGGAAGAAAATAAGACAGACTTAAAGTCAAATAGAGTTATTATGAATAAGCATTTAACTGGACTCTAAGCTTCCTAATAGCTAAGAATAAAGAAAATTGTGATATGTAATACATTCTTAGTATCTGTTATAAGGAGGCAAATCAATTTTTCTCAAAAGAAATAAACCTTAAACTTTGCCCATACTAATTTTAGAACTAATTTTAGAAAGTTCTTATACTTTTTAAACATGATTTCTTTTATAGTATCATAAAACCTGTAACCTCTTAGCCTAAAAATATCATACAAATTTCATATACATTTTCAGAGGATTCATGAACTGTCTCAAGCCTATATTTGGAATCTCTAGGGAGTTCATGATCTATAGACTAAGGACTCTTGTCACTGGAATGGAGGTGGGGAAGGGCTTAAAAGTCATAGACAGAAATTGCAAAATCCATCTATTTTTGTCTTTCTTATTTATGTTAGGAGAATAATATTAAAGGATAATTTATCAAAAATAATTTTTGAGGAAGGTAGAGTCATGAATACAGTCATTCACAACATCTATATTTGACCTCACAGCCAGCATACTTGCTACACTTTATTTTCCATGGCATAAGTATCTTCTAATAAATTTTTTAAATGGCCTACAGAAGTATCGAAACTACAGGACTCAGATAGTAAATCAAATAGTTATCCATTTATTCCTTTAAGTTTATTATATTTTACTAACATACATGACCAAACAATATATTATTTGGTTTTCCTTATTTATGGACTTCATAAAAATAGAATCATATTATATGTAGTCTCTTGACACATTTTTCCCCATGCCACATTATGCTTCCAAATTTCATCTATGTTGTTGCATATCACTCCACTCATTATTTTTACTATTGTATAATATTTCATAGAATAAATAAACCATAAATGATCCCTCTCACGTTAATGGAAATTTGGATTGATTCTAGTCTTTTGCTATTAGAAATTTAGTTTGCTAATGTCCCAAATATTTTCTGGGAAAAAGGTTTTATTCTGGAGATGGAGGGAGAGGAGGAATTCATAGGCCCATTATTAGTAATAGTCTAAGTCTTGGGCTAGCTGGTTAAATGGATGTTCATGAATCATTATGCCTTAAAACTTACCTGACAGTTACACATATTCTTTTGCATTTATCAAAGATATTTTTAAAAGATAAAAAGTTTTAAAAATTGATAAACTGGAAAATTTTGCATAACTAAAATTTTGGAAAATGGACATCCATGCTTTAAAAGATAGTAGAAATTTTGTTAAGCACCAAAATTTTCAAAAGGGAAAAATCATCTGTTGGTATTCCTTGGTCTCACTAATTGTCATGTAAGTATTTTGCTTTCTATCACTTAATCAGGACCTACTAAATTGATAGCATGACTTTTCATTTCCCTAAATTACTGCTTTCCTAAGTTAGACTTTTGATAAGAAATAGTACAGAGTTCAAAGTGATTCAGCATCAAAACCAGTATCTGCCTGTTTTATCATAAACTATTGCATAACACAAATATAAGTTATTAAGTCACTTTTATATTGTTTTTATCTGAAACACCACTGTAATTGCTGTATTATAATAGCCTGAGGCCAAACAGAGGAATACTCTACAACCATTGCATAACAGAAGAAAACCAGGGCTTACCTAACCCACTCCCCATTTGTCTCCTAGGGAAGTGTAAAGAGGACCATGTATTGCTTATGTATACAAAAGATTCCTTGAATAGGTGGATCTGAGTGCCCTCTTTTTAGTTTATAAAATAGTATTACTAGTATACCATAGAAATAACATATTAAAAAAGTAGATACAAGGTGTATAATTAAATATCAAAGTATTTTTAAGGAACTGTTAACCTGATTCAGTATTTCCAAGTAAGTTCTGACCCTGATACCTTCTTAATCTACTATCCTATGTATGTACTGTGAAATTTCCTTTGCAGACACACTTCTTTATTTTTTATGTATTTATTTTTTTTGAGACAGAGTCTTGCTCTGTTGCCTGAGGAAGTGCCATGGCATCAGCCTAGCTCACAGCAACTTCAATCTCCTGGGCTCAAGTGATCCTCCTGCCTCAGCCTCCTGAGTAGCTGGGACTACAGGTGTGTGCCATGACACTGGCTAATTATTTTTTCCTATTTTTAGTAGAAATGGTTCTCACTCCTGCTCAGGCTGGTCTCGAACTCCTGAGCTCAAGCTGTCCTCTGCCTTGAGTGCTAGGATTATAGGCGTGAACCACCACACCTGGCTCACACTTCTTTAAAGTTATGTATATTTGCTGCCTCTACTTTGAGACATAGGACTAAAGCTTACTTTTCCCACAACATGACCCCAAAATGTGGGAGTATAACATCCAAGAAAAAACTCTGATAAATTTTTCTTATAATTTTGGGAAGACCAAATTGATGGAGCTAAAGATGAACCCTCAACTTATTCCAAATGCCAAATATCCAACCCACCAGAGGATACTGAATATCTAACAACTTAGATGCCATTGAGAGGGTGAAACCTTTTGTAAATTCCAACCAGACAGACAAAGTCCTTTAGAACCCTGCAGACCCTGCTCAGAAATGGAGGCATCTGGGTTCCAATGCCTCTTGCTTTTGTCTTCCCTCAGCTCTGATTCTCAGGATGCACCTAAGTCCCATGTGTGAATCCGAATCCCTAACACACAATCCTTTTCTATGGCTCGACCCAGACTAAACTTCCCAGAGCAGAGTCCCAGCCAGAGCAGGCAATTCCCCTTTATAACTCTCTCTCTCTCTGTACTGCATGCCATCACTCATCATTACTTTATGAAACTGCTTCTTAATGTCACCAATAACCCTCCAGCAAACCTAATGGTCTTCCCCTCTTCCTCATTACCTTCACCTTTCTGTAGCCTTTGACCCAAAACCTCCTTCTTGACATTCTATCTTCTTGCTTTGAAAAAGATGCTTTTTGTTTTTCTTCTAATTTCATGAATTCTTCTTCATTGTTTTCTTCAGTAGTTCTTCCTCTATGTATTAGTTAAGTTTTGCTTCATAACAACTATTTAGTTAGCTCACAAATCTAAAGGTCAGCAATTTGGGATGGGCTCCACTGATCTTAGCTGGGCGCTTGGTCATGAGCAGCTAGTGAGTCAGCTGGGTCAAGTAGGGCATTTCTTCACACAGTTTCTCATCCTCCTTTGGGTTGTGCTGGCTTTTTTCATGGTAGTTGCAGAACTCCAAGAGCAGTAAAAAAGCAAGCCTCAATGTGCAAGCACTTTTCAAGTCTCTGCTTTTGTCACATTAGCTACTGTCCCATCAGCCAAAGCAAGTCATTTGGCAAAGCCAAGAGTGAGTGTGGGAGGAGACTGCCCAAGGGTGTGGATGCAAGGAGGCACAGATGGGACAATTACTGCAATTTACACGTCACACTTACCTAAACTGTGGGTATTTCTAAGGACTTGATCTTTGCCCCCACTCCTGTTTCTCAGACTCTTGCTCTAAGCTTCTTATAATCCTTTGACGTCTACAACACTCTGTGGTTCTTACATTACTGTGACCTCTAAAACACCTCTGTGTGAATGACTTCAAAGTCCATTTTTACAGAATAGACTTGTCTCTTTGCCTTGACTTTTGTGTCTCTGAATTTCTCCTAGGCATTTTCATTGAGATGTCCTACCAGGACTTCAAATTCAAAATGAACTAAAATCGATATATTCTTTTCCTCTCTGCTTCACCCATTCTTCCTCCAACAAAAATTATTATATGAATATGTTTTTCTTAATGTTTCACCTGGTCCCATATGACATATTTTTTATTCCAGTCTCTTTCTCTTCTATGTCGAATTTGTAGTCTCACTTCTACTATTTACCAAATAAGAACACTTAAATTTATTTAAATTTTAGTTTCAATTTTCTTGCCATGAAAATAGTAATAAGAAAACTTGCTGTGCAGAGCTATTACAGGGATTAAGCTACTTTTGTGCATTTAGCACATTGAAGATACTCAAGAAGACTTAGAACTCTTTTGAGTCTTCACTCATGAGATTGTTCGTATCCCTGTATTTCTTTTTTTTAACAGTGCCACAAATCAAAATTAGGCCCTTATAAATCTTGTACCAAGAACCTTCAGAGCAACTTGCCTACTCTTCCCTGGTTTACCTCTTCTCTAATCCATTCCTACATCATCATGGTCTTTTCAAAACTCTGCTTTCTATCTATCTCCCATTAGATAAAGCCCAAACCCTTTAACCTGGCATAAATGGTCTTTTCCAAAAACTTGTTCCAAACTATCTTTCCAGATTTATTTCCCATTGCTCCTTTCCTTGAATGCTTCAAATAAACTACACAATTTGCCATTCCTCAAATATACTTTTACTTTCTTCTTTATGTATTGTTCAATAACTTGTACTGAATTGTCCCATCTCTTTGGACCTTTGGAAATTTGACTCAGTAAGCATTGAGTAAAACTGAAAAGAACAGTGTTTCTGCTCTAGGGAATTTATATTCTTGGGAGGAAATTTATAGTCTCACTGTCTGAGATTATAAATTCTCTGGAGCAGGAAAAGTCTTACATAGTTTTCCAGGTACTCAAAGACTATACAATCTCATAAGAAAGACAGAAGTTTTACAGCTAGCTATTATATAATAAAAGTACAGGCCTTGAAAGCAGGCTTCAGGCAGATAAATCTCAGTTCTATCACTTATTAGCTGCGTAGCCTTGAGCAGTTTACTTAAATTTTTTCAACTTCAGTCTCCTCATCTGTAAATGGGGATAATAACAGCATCCACCTCATAGGGTTGTCTTAAAATGTAAGACAATGCAAATGAAGTTAATTGTTTGGCAGGTAACACAGCAGTAAGCTCTCAATAAATGTCAGTTATTACTGACTACTGCTCTACTAACAATAAATATAATTATGGGAAGAATAAATTATGAATTCTTTCTAAGGAGGTTAGAAAAAGCTTCTAGAAAGAGTGTCATGTGAGCTAAACCCTGAAAGGAAGGTATGATTTCCCCCAGATCAGGACTGATGTCTTCTACCTCTGCATCAATTTATCCATGCTTTTATGTTTCATTCATGCATTAATTATTTTTTTAAGTGTACAATTGTTTTTTTTAAGTGCACACTACACGACAGACAGTTTGTTCTACTCTTACAACATGGTGGGCAACCTGTGGCCTTAAGGCCCCATGTGGCCCTCTAGGTCCTTAAGTGCAGCCTTTTGACTGAATCCAAATTTGACACAACAAATCCTTTCATTTTTATTAATACATTTTTGTTTCTCTTTTATATTTTTATTTCATTTTTAAAGTGAATGCATTTAAAATATCAAAGAATAAAATAAGTTTCAATGAAATAATCTTCCCAGATTGACCAGCACACTTAAAACATTAGGAAGCCATAAGGGTTAAATTGACGGCTGCTACACTCACAATTTACTTCTAATTTCCCCTACCTGACTGGTACCTCTACCACACAAGGCTGGTTGGTAAGAGTTTATGGTGGTCAAGTACACTAGTCTGTTATCAAATTTGACAACAGTGCATTGCGTTTCTGTTTGAAGTGGAATTTGGGAAGAGTTTCACAGCTCAACAATATTTTTTAATTCTGTCTGCTTAACAGCCCATCATGTCAAAGAAGACCAAAAGAACGCTGAAGGAAGACAACAGATTTTTTAATGAGGATTGGGAATTGCAGTATTATCTTGTTTCTGCTAAAGATAAGATGATGATGTGCTTGCTTTGTGATACTGAAGTATCAGCATTAGAGAAATTCCATGCTCATAAGCATTATACCACTCATAAGAACCACAAATATTTTAAATTAGAGGGAAAGGCACAAAAGGTTGTATCGCAGAAATTAAAAGATGAAAAGCAAAAGCAAAGACAATTCTTTCAAGCGGAAATAAGACCTGGAAATAATACCACTGAAGCAACTTATAAAGTAACTTATATACTTGGGGGAAAAGGGAGCCATTCAGTGACATAGAAATTGTGAAAGAATGCATTGTCGAAGTTGTAGGATGCTTAGATCCCAATAACGTTTCAAGTCCAAACAACTCCCTCTTTCAAGGAGAACCATAACTGATCAGCAGCATAAATTAGACTTCAATTTAATAGAAAAACTTCATGAAATACTTCAAAAGGAAAATTTATATTATGCAATTGTTTTGGATGAATCAACTGATACTACTAACTCAGTGCAGATTTTATATTAAATACTTCATTTGGGTCATAACAGAAGATTTTCTTTGCTATGAAGAGTTACTCACTTTGGGCACTCTTGGGAATAGAACACGGGGAATAGGTATCTTCAATAACTTTCAAGATAAATGTCACGAAGTTGGACTAAATTTGGCAAATTTAATGAGTGTGCATAGAGATGGTGTACCTACCATGACAGGAAAATTAGAAGGCTTTATTGCAGATTTAAAAAAGTATTATCAGATCCAGATGCTCTCATTTCTTTTCATTGTATCTTGCATCAGCAAAATCTCTGTGCTAAAGCTACTATTTCAGTGACACTTTGCAACAAGTTGTAACCATTGTTACCTATATTAGTGAAAATAAAATATGGCATCATCACTTTTATAACATGCTAAAGCTGAAAGATGAGGTATTCAGTGTGGATTTGCCATATCATTCTGAAGTGTGTTGGCTATTGCAGGGACAGGTGTTAGCCAAAATTTTATCTCTACAAGAACAGATAGTTAAATTTTATAAAGAAAAGAATCAGAAATGTGAATTATTGAAAGAAAATTTGTATAGGAATGCAGCATTTCTGTGCGATATCATATCAAATCAAAATGACCTGAATATTTCTTTGCAAAGTAAAACTATGGCTATATATGATATGTGGTAAAAAACCCAAGCATTTTGAAAAGCTATCTGTTTTCAAAATAGTTCTTCTTCAAAAGGAAATTTCAGATGAACATTTTCCCCAGTTAGCAAAGGTCATTGATGAGCAGGATGATATATGCTAATCATTTGAAGAATACACAGCTGTTATAGACCTAGCAATTGTAGAATAGAACGAAAAGTTCACTGACTTTGAGAATCGTGACATCACACTCAAATTAGCATTTCAGTCACACAGAGTTGATATCACCAAGGTACCTAAAGAACAACAGATGGAATTTATTGAGCTGTCAGGAGATAATATTTTAAAGTCATTGTTCGCTGCTAAGAAAGATCCAATTGAAATATAGAAAAGTGTAGTAGACTCTTCACATATTTGGCAACATGCCTAAAAAATGCTTTCTTGCTTTTCAACCACTTATTGTTGTGAATCCACATTCTCCTACCTAACTCAAATCAAGATGCCCTTAAGGTCACAAAGGGCTGATACCCATCTAGAGAATCAAATGAAAATATGGACCTCCATGCTGCAACCAAATATTCAAATGTTTTCCAACAAAAAGCAGATGGATCAAAGTCATTAAAAGGTTAGATAACTTTAAAATTAACAAATAGTTTTCATTTTTTGACATTATTAAGTACATAGTAGTTAGAGTTTTATAAAATAATGTACATTTTTAAGTACATCTAATTGAAGTTTCTTGAATGGGGCCTTATTTGATTACAGCTACATTAATGGGGCCTTTTAACATGAAAAGGTTCCTCACCCCTGTCTTACGGCATTTATCAGCATCTGTCTATGCCAACTGAGAAAGTGAAAATCAGTGCTGACATCCAGGACCTGGCCTGGCGTTTATGGCTAAGCCTTGGTGTCTTCTGTTGAACATAAACAAACTCACAGAACATCAACATCAGACAAGGCCACTCCATGACTGTGATGGATCAAGACAAAAACAAGATCGCTCCATAATCGTGTCTGAATGCCCACAAAAACAAAAACGCTGTCCAACCTCAAAAATGATCACACATTCACCCATCTTGGCTCACCTGAGTGACTGATGTTTCTTGACCAATTACAATTTTAGTCTTGAACTAGTCTTCCCTCTTTCTCAACAAGATTTACTAAAATACACAAGTAAACATAAAATACCCCACTTCCTGACAACATCCCCTCCAGAGCAATGGCCTGCTTTCTTAAACTTTCGCCCAAATCACAACCCAAAATCTAATAATGAGGCCTTTCTAACACCCTCTTACTGAGATTCTGTACTTGTATCCGTGGTGTGTGGTCTCCTTCCCTGCAATGAGTAATAAACCACTGCAGATATGTTCCTGGTGCACTTTCGCCGAAGGGCATTATCATAACATTCTTGATTATTACTCTTGTCTCCTGAGATTATTAAATTCTCTGGAGAAGATCACTGTCTTATTAATTTTTGTACCTCCCACTATACAGAAAAAAATGCCTTTAATACAGTAAATACATGCAAAAAGTTTGTTGAATGGATATCAGACTCTCATAGAAATTATTTTCTTCAGTGACAAGAAATGGTGAAAAGACATGGGAGAAGGTGTAAAGACTGCTTCACAAAAGTGCAACTGACACTCTCTGGAAATGATTCTCTGGTAGTGACTTTGCAGGCAGCACAATGCTGGGGCTTGCAGGATGGTGTCTTGGTATGTCATAATTAATTAATATTCAGAAATGGCAAAAAAAATATATGTGAGATTAGGATAGCATTACAGTAGCTTTAACTCTATCAACAATACTCTGACCCTTCAGAGGAACCTTGTGAGGTTTTTCTGATTCATTCAAATCATGTTGCCAGTGTGGTAAGCAACAATTTTGTTAATGAAAATACTTACTGTTGACATATTATTCTAAAGGACTTTCAAATTAGATACCTACCTTAAAGTTCAAAAGTTCCTATTAATTGCATTTCTTGAATTGCATTTTTCATTTTACTCTTCAAAAAGCACAGAAATCATTTTTAAAAATCCTTAATTTAAAATTTAGTCTTAATTTAAAGGCACTATAAAATATGCCAGGTAAAAAAGAATCATAAATAAAAACATTAAAGAATCTGACATACAAATTGACATTCAATTTTTAAATAGAAAAACATTCAACTAAATAACTTTGTAGGAAAAAATCACATTGTGACAGACAGATGTTACACAAGGGAAAAGTCTATTATAGTATCTGAATTTAGCCAAATAAGCAATGAGGTGGGTAATAGAGATCACATGATCTACATCTGCATCTATGCATTTTAGCAAAATTCTTCTGTTACATTAATCTTCAAGAAAACAGCCACATAAACTAATACTAAAGTTGCAGGCTTTTGGAAAATAGCTGTAAGGAGCCCTGAAATACCATTAAAGTTGCTATTAATCTGCATAACTACCTTCTCTCAAAAAACTGGCCTAATCCTTTCAGTGCTAAAAAGTGCTAAGAATCCACATTAAAAATGGGAGTCAGAGAACGCTGCAAAGAAATTAGTAGTTAATTAGCAAGAAAACTAGTAAAAAGAAGATATAATTATATTTGATAATATTTTAGAATGTAACAGTGAAAAGCTATTAATATTCAGTAAAGAGTAAAACTTTCAGCACATATAAGCTGAAAAATATTTCATATACATAATAATTAGAAATTATGTATGTTGAACATAAAACTGAAATTATAAGTCTGGCCCCACAACATTAATTTTGTAAATTAGATTTTGGTTTGCTGTCCATTTACAAGTTCTATCTAGTAATTTCTCTACTTTGAATAGAGCCATGGTGTAATTTAATATGCGTATATGTGATTTTTCGATGTCATTTCAAGGAGATTTACAATCTGTTCCTGGCTTGATATTCATTCTGCATTACAAAGAATATTTGAATCAGTCTATGACCCCTAAGTATTTTCTCCCAAGATGGAAGGAACTAATTTCTGGAAGCCTGGAAATTATGTTTTAATGACTGTGAGTCAAACCAAAAATTAAGACATGACAATTCATTGAGCAAAAAAATACAAAATGGCTTATGCCTTTAATGTAGATTTTTCTGGTAGGTAAAAAAGCAACTCAGAGAGGAACATTTGAAGAAAAGAGGGAGCTGTCAGCTGCTCTTTAAAAGACCCCAGATGTGACGATAAGCAATCATTCCTTTACCCAACCAGTGCTTATTATGCATAGACATAGCACTAAGTTCCAGAGTAGCAATGGCTACTCACGCCAACCCCAACAGTTTACACTCTTGCAGAAAATAAATGAGCAATAATGACAAAGGATGCTAAAGGCTCTAAGCAGAAACACTGAATGTAGTCTAGAATGTCAGGAAAGTCCTGGAGGGAGGAGCAAACAAGGTGATACCTGATGGATGAGTTAGAGCTGGTCAAGAAGGAGAGGGTTGCAGGCAGAGAGAAGAGCCCATCTGAAGACCAACCCACAGGTGAAAGAGATTATTGAACTATTAAAGACTGAAAGATGCTCAGTGTGCAGCACAACTGATATAGGGAAAGAATATTGTGAGCTCAGACTACAGCAAGAGTATACAAAGTATGATTCATTTAGACAGAAGTAAAAGAGGAGCTGCCAACTAAATAAAACATAATATTTATTAACCCTACTATGTGTCATATTCTCTGCAGTGCACACTTTCTGCACAGTCTCATTTATGTCATGTAAAATCCTATGAGATAGGTGTCATTATTATTCCTGTTTTACAGATGAGAAACTGAGGCAGAGAAGTCAAATAATTTGCTAAAGGTCACACAGCTAAGTTATGACAGAGCCAGATTCAAATCCAGATCATCTGAGCCTATATCTTATGTCCTTAAGCATATCCCAGGCTAGGTCAAAATGGGCAACCAGCATTATAACACTATCATTGAAGTCATTTCAGCAACAATCACCTGCCAGTTTCACTCTCACTCAGCGGGGGAGGTATGTTTCAATTAGTGGATTCTTGTCTGTACTTCCTCATACTTTCTAGGCAGATTTTTGGAAATTAGGGGGTTGTAGTGAGGTAGGAAGGAAAACTCATTACCCAGCCCCCAGAGAGTTGAGAAATGAAGTGTGGGTTTGTTTGTACTACTCACGGCTCTGCCTGTAGGCTCCTGTCCTCAGCCACATAGTTAGAAGGAATATAGCCCTGTAGCTGCTGGTTGGAGCCATCTCCCCTTTTCTCCAAGTGTCTGGCAAACCACCAGCCCTCGTGGGAAGCGTCCAGGACTTGCAGTTTGTCGCCAGCACGGAAGCTCAGGTCCTCTGCTGTCCGAGCTTGGTAATCAAACAGTGCCACAAAGTAGTGGCTGGAGCTTCTCTCAGGCTCCTGCCTCTGTGGCCGGGGAGCGACAGGGGAGCAACGGGCCCCTGGATTAGCAATCACCACTGGCTTGTCTGCCTCCTGGGACAAGCAGGGGAGACAGGGCTCCAAGTAAGCCCAGATCCTCAGCCAGACGTTGCCCATGGTGCCTTGGTGGGGAGAAGAGGCGCGAGGCTTCTCCCTCTCCCCTGAGTCTCTGCAAATCCACTTTTACTTCCTCCACCAGGCAACGCTGAAATCAGCACCAACTCGCCATACTTTCCAGAGTGTGCAAAGTCCTGTTCCAGAACAGTCTAGCAAGCCGTACCTGGAGAGACTCGCTGGTTTGCTTTCCGTGTCCGCAGCTGCTGCCCCAGAGCAAAACCAAGTGGGAGTTTGGCAGCTGCTCAGTGGCAAGATGTCTTTTCTTCTTGTCTGCTGAAGAATCCCACAACAAAAATAAAATAAAACTAAGAGGGTTTTATTTAGACAGACATCGGAGAACAAAAAGGTGCCATCTTGCCTTTTGTCCCAAGAAAAAGTTAAGAAGAGAAAGGTACTAACTCACTCCAGGTAAAATCTCCACACTTTGCCTTCGCCAGCACCTGTCTCCCTGCTTCAAGTCTGTTCCTGTCGTTAGAACAGTCCCGATGGCTCTTTCCTTTTTGCTAATGAATAACCAACCAGCCGAGGCTGTTGCCTTTAACATCCTGAGCTATGTTCAGACTGTAATAATTTCTCCTTACTTCCTGGTTTCTTTTTGTCTATGATCTAAATAGGATTCCTGTCCTTTGTACCACTCCCTTCTCCCACACCCAAGGTAGACCAGCCCCTTACCAGGGAGCCAAACTGTTAAAGCAGCCGCCAAAATCCATATTCCTTACATTTCATTCTGGAGAAACAGGCTAGCCCAGGTAGCTTTTTTTCTTGCTATGTTCTCAACACAAAAATTCAGGGCAGAGATTTATTTTTCCTTCACAAATATGAGTAGAATTGTTTTGTCACCACTAGGGGAAATAGAAAAGGCAAATTAAAAGTGTTTAGGACAAAGGTATTTGTTGCCTGACACAGAGCAATTGGGAGAGAACCATCAAGTCCCTCCCTTTTTCCATCACCAGGAATACATTTTAATAGCCTCAAAGTATATTCACAGTCTGGACAAGAAAGAAAGCAGCTGACTAAAACACGGAGAACCCAAAACACTGCTTTTTCCCACAGACATTTAGTTTTCCATCCTTCAAGTAGGATTTCTGAAACACACACACACACACACACAAACTAGATGGCCAGTAGAGAAACAAAGAGTAGAAGAAGGGCTCTTCGTGTGCTGCTTTGGAGGGTCTTTCTGTTAAACTTTCACCTCAAGTCTGCACTAGTTCTTACTAACCCTGTTGGCAGGGGCCCAGGAACTAATGAGACTGAGACCAGCACAGCCATCCCCAGGCAGGCAGTGGATTTTGCTCAACTTCCCCCAGGTCAGGGCAGCTGTCTCACAAGTGTGTGCCCTGGATCACAGCAGTAACTTGGCAATGAGTTTGGGCAATTTATGCTACTAACAATAAATAGCATTGCAAAATTTTTTACGATGTGTCACTTGCTTTTGTATAAGACATTTATTGAAAAGTTTCTCTCTTAAAAACAATCTTTCAAGGTGTTGTCAGAGACTTGAATCTGGCTAATCTAGCCCCAGTACAATTTCAAAACTCCTATTCTTTTTCTAATTGCAAGGTATTTTTAGTAATTGGAACAATCAAACTCAAGAAAAAGGAAAAAAAAAAATGAAATCCAGAGAACCATGGCTTCAGCCCCACCTGCTATTACCTTGTACTAAAATCAGGCCCTAGCAGTGGACAGATCTTTTGGTTAAAACAAGATCTTACATTAGGCTCGCAGTTTCTCCCACTGTCTTTTAAAAAAAAAGTCAGAGTAAACGTAACAATTCAGCAAGAACAGAAAAGCCAGGTTTTTGTTATTGTTGTTTTGTTTTTTAATGATATGGGATCTAAAATAGAACGTATATATAACTCCGTATTATACACAAAAGAGAAAATATGTAACATCAAGACACCATAAAGAATATTTTGTTCCAAACACAATATGTACCATGAAAATGTAGGATTCTATCAAGGCCCATAAACAGAGCCACAGATGCTGAAGTCTTTCCTGAGATAGCTACATGATTTGGAAAACAAAAAAGATTTGGAAGCAACCAGAGAGGCATATTCATATCCAATCTGTAAGTGGGGTTTGAGACTTCAAAAAAAATGAAGGTTCCACATTCACATATGCCTTTGCTATGGTTATGACAAGGCATTCTGGAAAAAGACAAAGCAGCAGACCTGCCCAGCACAGTCACTGAGCAAGTGAATGAGATTCAGAAAGCGGCCAACCATCCCAACATGTCAGGTGAGCAATGGTCTGAGACAGCAGAGCCAGCGGGTGGGAGAAGAAAGGGTTTCCTTGTGCCGGTTGTACCAGAATTCTCCAGGCACCCAGGCTTGAAGCTATGCAGGCATCATTTATTCGCTACCTGGTTTCCTTCAGCTAATCAATCACTAAATTCTGCTGCTCAGTCTTCCTTTTAATTTATTCCAAAAACTTTTTTTTTCACTCCTTCTTAGTGACAGGTGGGCACTTGACAGAAAATAAAAAATTCTTTTCTAGATTATTCCAGAAGCCTCCTACCTGGTCTCCCTTCCTCTGTTTTATTCCCATCTCTGGCTTATTTTGCACACCAAGATGAGTGGTATTTATGATAGTTTATAGAGCAATTTTTACAACAGTAACAGTGACTGAGGTGATATGGGTACTAGTAAAAGTCGTTATCTGTTTTGGGAGGCTTTCCACGTGTCAAGCACTGTGCTAAGAATGTTAGAAACGAGATCTAGCAATCCCATTCCTGGATATAGATGCAAAGGATCTGAAATCAGGACGTCTGAGAGATA
Organism: Lepilemur ruficaudatus; assembly: GCA_963574885.1. Classification (NCBI taxonomy): domain Eukaryota; kingdom Metazoa; phylum Chordata; class Mammalia; order Primates; family Lepilemuridae; genus Lepilemur; species Lepilemur ruficaudatus. Next base: position 11,213 of record CAUYRT010017409.1, on the reverse strand, counting down.
TCTGCACTCTATTTTGTAGCACCATTCACAATAACCACATTATGGAATCAACCTGAGTGTTTATCAGCCAATGAATGAAGAAAGATGTGGTATATATACATAAGTGGGTCCTATTCAGCCTAAAAAAGAAGAAAATCTTGTAATCTGTGACAATATGAATGAACCTGGAGGATATCATATTATGCTAAGTGAAATAAACCAAACACACAGACAAATACCACATGTTCTCACTTATACGTGAAAGGTAAAAAGAAAACAAACACATAGAAGCAGAGAGCAGAATGGTGGTTACCAGAGGTTGAGGAGGGGGGGTAATGGGGAGATGCTGGCCAAGGGGTACAACGTTTCAGTTAGACAGGAAAAATAAATAAGTATTGAGGTGATGGTTATGTTAATGAGCTTAAGTCAATCATTCCACATTGTGTGTACATATCATAGTATTACTTTGTACCCCATAAATATGTACAATTATGATTTGTTAATATCCAACAAAAAATAACAAAAGAATGTTACAAATGATACAGCATTTAATTCTTACAAAATAAAAAAATGCCTTAATTATTTTAAATTATTTTAGAGAAGAATCTGAGGCTTAGGTTAGGTAACTTGCCCAAGGTCACACAGCCACCAAGTGGCTGCGCCACGCATGAGTGACACCCTAGTCTCAATCTGACTCCAGAGACTGAGATTCAAATCCTCAGTTTCACTTACTCTTAAAAAAAAAAAATTTGATATTATTCTGTGTAAAATCCTTCAAGAACCTCCCACATGTTTGGAATAAACCTTAGCTCTTTAGCATGACACACAAGCCCTGCTAAGGCCTCTAGCCTTATGGTCCCTCGTTCCCACCCAAGCTTCCTGTGACATACCTCATCAACCCCCAGCAGCTCCTGAGGCCCTCTTCCCCGCCACATGTCTGCATCCTCTTCGACCTGCTCCCCTCATGACTTCATGGTCATTCTTCTAGGTTAGGTTCAAGCACCACCTTCTCTGCCCTAATACATTAGGGGCTCCTACTCTGTACACCCCTAAAACCTGGCACATACTTCTCCTTGGTTACTTGTCGAGCTCCTCTTGGTTCCTTTATTTGTTTGTTTTCCTAGAAGAGATTCCCTTCTCTGAATCTTCAGTGCTTCTTAAAATGTCTGATATGTAAGTAGTAAATACTCAGTATTTTTTTAATTAATTAAAACAGAAAGAAAGAGTTGGAGGGAAGAGGAAAAGGGGGGGGAGGGAGGAAGAAACCACTGGGTGAGATAAAAATTTATGCAAATATTCACAACTGGGAGTGAAAGTTCTGTAGTGTGAAAAGAGCCAGGAGCACAGAGAGAGTGACTTTCTCTCTATTGCTTCTCAGACCCTTCCTTTCCTCTCTTACTGTCCCCCGAATGCTGGATTCCTTTGCCAGCCTCCTAAACCAGTTTTCCTACCTATAGTAACTTTCACTCTCATCCTTAGAGCAAATTGCCAACACAGTAATCTTCTTAATCAAAATCTCCTGCACAATAACCTTCAACAGATTTTCATTGCCTGGAAGACATGGTTTAGAATTCAAGGCTAAGGAATTTGAACTTTATCCAATCTTTATCAGATGTACCCTTTCAACACTCCTCTCCATTATGGCCTTACATTAGCTCTCCTACTCAGCCAAATTAGTTTATTGGATCTCCCAATATGCCTCATCTGTTCCCACATCTCATCCTGTCTCCTTTGCCATTCTTTTGCTTAATATTCATTCTCCTCCCAGCAGATTGGGAGGAGATTCAAGATTTAGATTTCAAGATCTAAATAAAAGTCCCACACCTCCTTTATATCTTTCTCAGTCATTCCTGCAAAAAAATAATTTCTCTCTTCCTTAAATCTTTCCATATCCCACAATCCCCATCCCCAATACACACAACAGTGAATGAATTGAACCATGTCCCTGTATCTGGTGTGCTGAATGCTGCTACAGAAAAGCCCACAGCTATTCAGTTTTACACTAGGACAAATTAATGATCTCCAACTCAGGCTAGGCCCTCAGTACCACTCCACACTCTTGTATGTGCCAGTCTGGTCAGTCTCTTCAATTTCCCATAACACTGTCCCAAATCATCTCTAATTCTTCTCAGGGTCTTTGAGGATATCCCCTTTTTCTGATGACCTTGTCACACAAATTCACAAAAATTCCAAATCTATTTGACATCAACTAATTCAATTTCCTTTTCTTGCGTCAAAAATGAAGCTACATTTGCAAATACTTGTACTTTTCTCCCTCCTGGGAAGAAAAACTTCTACTTGCCTACCCAATGTCCATTTTTTCTTCTTTTTTCCTGATAGAACTTTACTTTTATAGAAGCAAAAAGCAGAAGACTATATTTCCCAGCCCTTGGGAGGCTGAGGCAGGAGGATTACTTGAGCCCAGGAGTTTAATGTTGCAGTAAGCTGTGGTCACATCACTGCACTCCAGCCCAGGAGACGGAGCAAGACCCTGTCCCATAAATAAATAAATAAATAGATAGATAGATAGGTAAATAAATAACTTCCAAATTCCCTATCTTTGAGAAGAAGGCCCTGCTCAGGCTGTCTCCAGCCTGCCCCTTCCCCTCCTTCTGACACCACTCCTCTGGTTCTCCATGGTCCAGCCACAGTGGCCACCTTTCTGTTGATCAAGTCAACAGCCAAGGCCTTTTCCTGGTGGAGGATTCTTACTCACTGTTCTCCCAGTAAATACCATCCTTGTCCAGATCCTTTATGTGGGATGTATCTTTCTGTTCTCAGCCTAAATAATATATCATTAAAGAGGTTACCCCTAACCACAATGTCTAAAGTAGCAAATCTGCCCAGCCTAGCTCCTCTCTTAATGTGTCTTAGAGTTGAATTGTGTCCCTCAAAAAGATATGTTGAAGTCCTAATTTTTACCATTTTAGAATGTGACCTTATTTGGAAATACAGTCTTTACAAAGGTACTCAAGTCTGGGCTCTCATCCAATGTGACAGGGGTCTTCATAAAAAGGGGAAATTTGGACACAGACAGGCACAGAGACAATAATACCATATGAATACACTCAGGGAAGAGCTGGACACATGACTAGAGTGACACGACTGTAAGCCAGGGAACACCAAGGATGGTCCCCAAACACCGGAAACCAGAAGGGGCTATCTACAGAAAACGGCACTGCTGACACCTTGATATCAGACTTCCAGCCTCCCAGAACTGTGAGAACTTGAGGTTTCTGCTGTTTTAGGCCACTCAGTTCTTGGCACTTTGTTATAGCAGCCCGAGGGCACAAACAATATGTCACCATATTTATATTTTTGCAGCACTCATCACAATGTGTATTGACATTGTCTATTTTTTTGTTTGCCTGCTGAGGACAGTCTCCCTGCTAGAAAATGTTTCCAGCGAAGCAGAGGCTTCATCTACCCTCACTGCTATGTCCTTACAGCTTAGCCTGTAATAGATGATCGATCAATAATTATTATATAAGTAGTTAAGATACCAAAAAACATATTTTTATTGATAAAATAATATCACTATAAATTCTATAGCTACAAAGATACTGCTAATTCAGTGGAAAATTCCTATTCCAAGAAGGGAATTTGGGGCCACTTAATACTAATTTTAAGAGCGGGGTTTTTTTTTTTTTTTACTATAATAGAACAAAGTACAATATCCCTTTTTGAAGATTATTTTATACCAAAGGTTGAATGATGATATCTGGCTATTACTGCTGAGAGGTTGATGACTGGATTTTCATTCTGAAGTTTAGTGAAAACTTTTTTAGGCTTTCAGTCTTCAGCTGTCCCGCCTGATGCCATTAAATAAGCAGGCCTCAAACAATCTCATCTTACCCCTTGGACTTGAGTCTTGGCATCATTCATCAGCTTAATCTTTTATTTCTCTTCTAGACAAAATTCAGATACTTCCTTTGGCTAAAATACAGACTCATACTTTGAGATCCTTCATCTGTTTCTTCTTAGCCTTCACCAATTCCTCATTTAATCATCTCTTGTAGGACCAGACACTAGCCTGGTACTAGGGGAAATGACAATCATCTGTGAGAATGAGCTAAAGGATATAAAATATATTTTGGAGAGTTTAAGTTCTATTCAGAGGAAAATGATGATGATGATGATCATGATCATTATGATGATGAAAGGATAGCATTAGTATTTGAAGCAGATGGTAACTACTTAATTCTAAATTTATCCCAGTTTTCTTGGCCAAAGGGTATAATCCCAGACTGGGAAAAGAAGACCACACATATCTGAGTGATACCTGGAGTTTAAGGGAAAATAATGATTCTTAGATGCTGACATGGGCTCAAAAAAAGTTGCCAAATTGAACTCAATTTCTTTTTCCATATATAACTGCTATTGGAAAGGAAAAATTTTTTACAGTACATAGGACATATCAAAACCAGCTGATTCTGTCTAACCATCTAAAAACTATTGAAGAACATGAATTTCGATGTGACATGACATGCTGGATCCTTCTGTCCATAACCGTAGCATCATTCCTCACCGATGACAATGGACTACCTTAAACATCCAGCCAACACAGGATCCAGGACTCATTCTGTCCTATTAGAGAATATGTTTTCAATCCTTAAAAAGCATGAAACCCCATTTGTAATATTTGAAAAACCGTGAATTTGCCCTCCAGTGAACTACAGGTACTCAGTGAATTTCTTTTCTGATGTACATTCCCTTGCTTGCATGTAAATCAATTCAGATTTTAATAAAAAAAAGACTTTTTAAAGCTCTTTGTTTCATTCTTTGGCACTGTCAAAGACCCGAAATAAGCATAGTTTATCTAGATTTCAGTAAGATACTTTAAAAATGTTCCAGAGATATGTGCCAATGGGATTAGATAGAGAACTTGCTTTCCAAAAGTATTGAATATTCTTACATATACAATCTCTCAGAAGCAGCTGATAAGCTTTTCCTAAAATAGAGATAGTTATCCATGGTTCACCCAGGTGATTTGTTCTTGCCCATTAAACAGATAATTCACCAATCAAGGTTTACATCTATCTAGCAGCAAAATTATTTTAGTAATACTAAAGAGCCTCTCTAGTCTGTTAGACACCATCACAGTTCCCCAAAATGATAGAAAACAAAAGTAGCTGGAAGTCTCTGAGTTGTTGTTTTCTTTTTTTCCTTAAGCCCACCTCTTTTGATGTTTTGACAAGCTTGAGACAGAAAATTTGTGGCGGTTCAGACTTAATATAAGCATATGTATTATGACAGTGTATTTCTCACTGTTCATCTTTCAAGTCTCTTGGCTAATTCCAAACTCTATGTGCAAAGTAAGCTTTAGCAGAGCCATGCTTCTGTTGGAGTTTAACTCCTCTCAAAAGATTAATCTTACCCAATATTATTGTGGAAAAGATATGTTAAATGTTCATTAGATAATAGAAAAGTCAGATAGAATCACAACTGGCTGAAGGGATGGATCCAAGCAGCATTGCTCATTAATCAGTGTCCCTGGATGGGGGACAGCAGTTTCATACATTGCCACGAAGAGGCAGAATGGCTTGTGAATAAGAATTCCTGTTCCTCTGGTACTCTGGCTGTGTGGCCTTGGATAGTTATTGACTGCTTAGCCTCAGTTTCGTTATCTGTAAAATGCTGACAATTTCTTAATAATAGTATGTATGTCATAAAGTCATTATGAGAATTAAATGAGATAATGCATTAAAATGGCTAGCATAGATGTGGGTAGAAGACTCAGGGAGTGGAAGAAGAAAGGCATGTGACCAAGAAGCATTTTGATGCAGAACATGACCCATTCAAGATCCCAGGACTAGAACCCTGGGCTCCTGATTCTCAGTCTAGGCTTCTATTTTAGCAATTTATTTTATATCCTTCTAATTATGATGTCTACAAATCATATAACCTGAACCACAGGCTTTCCCTTCCTATAATATTGCACTTACGATGTAGCTTTTGCAAAATCCAATAGTATTAACAAGAAGAAATCCATGATAGACTGGCTATAAAAAAAAGAAGAAGAAAAAAAATTGCCATATATTCAATCAATATTTCCAATTAAAAGAGATGTGTAAGTAGGTTCATTTCTATTACTCAAGTTGTAAAAATTTTAGTCATCAGCAACAAAAACAACAAATGTACTGTTTCTTACTTATTACTTATACATAAATGGTTTTATATAGAAACAAAGAAAAAAATTGTTATGCTTAACTTTCCAGATTTAGAATTTTCCAATATCCACGCCAAGTAACTGGGCAGAGCTTCAAGAATTTCCTGTCCAGCTAGGCCTTTTTTTTTTTTGTCTCTTGATAAATAAGTTGTATACTTGGCATTCTTTATTTTGATATTGGACTATCTCTAAGTAACCACATTCAGATTGGTACTGTTCACCTTAATGGTTATTGTTTGTTTTCATGTTTTTAAGTATTTCTTTCCATTTATTTCTTGATTAAAAAAACAAATCCTATTAATCTCATAAATTTATATTTAAAGTGAAGGTCAAATAAATATTTTGGTTAAAGTCAGATAAGAATGTCAAACTTTCAAAAATAATAAAAGTCTCTCTAAAATGGTTAGATATTTGTTAAGAACTTGGCATTTTAATAGCTATTAATAAATTCATAATAATGATATTTTAGCAATGTTGATATTGAAAATCTGTCAAACTATAAATGTGTTCTGTCATGTATGGCACAGCAATTTACAGACTTGTAATTGTTGTCCTAGGCAGATGGAGTTGCTCATTTTGGAAAAGTAACTAAGTCTCAGAGGCTTAATGATCCTTGGAAATCATCAAAGTAAACAGGTTTAATATATAATAAAAGCCTATTAGAAGGCGGTTTGCTTTTCTCAGTTACAGTGAAACCACAAGTCACACCTTGTCCCCTGCGTACACAGAGATATATATGTATTTCATTTACTTTAATACAAAAGCCTATAATCTGAGTGCTACACTCATGTTCACAAAGGAGTATTCATTATAACATTGTTGACTGTGCATATTTTTACATCTTGCTAGTCAACAGAAATTTCAGATTATCAAACTTGAAAAGAGCATATATGAATTGAGTTACAGATCCATTCTATAAACCTAACTCTGAATGTATAAAATGTAAAAAATCTCCTCCCATCGTGCTTCACTTTTGCCTCCAGCAGAGGGTCTCTCTTCCACTACTGAAAGTCATCTGCTGAAACTTCATTGTCTAAGCTAGTATCAGATGCAATCAGAATTTGTTCAGTGACAAAGACACTCATCTGCTAATCTATCAAAAGCAATAGTATGTAACACTCATGCTTTAGAAGATTAAACCGTATGTTATTAATGGGCCAGCTAAAGGAAGCACTCTCTAGTCACTGTTATAAAACAGTGGCCTATTAACAACTATTTATTTCACTAGTCCTTGAGGCTTACTTCCTTTGCTTCCCAGAGTCAACAAATATTTACTGAGCTCCTACTGTGTGTCAGACACTGGGCTAGTGCTTGGGGATATAAAATTAAATATAATAAGCATATTTTCTCCAGTGCAAGGACATCATTGCGAACCAAAAACGTGAACAGATAAATATTTTCAGTGCAAAGAGAGATACAAATCTAAATAAGGCATAAATTTGTTTGGAAGTAATGTCTCCCTCTTCAGCTTCCATAACATTTTTCTTCTTTTATAATTTAGTCAACACAAAACATCACTTGCAAGGTATCAGGAAGGTGCCTGCTGTTGAGGATATAGACAAAATAAGAGATACAACCTGTATCCTAAATAGAATTTATAAACTCGAAGAGACAGCATTAAACAAATAGATACAGAAATAATTAACAACCATCTTGCTCAGAGCTATGAAGCAGAAGTATCAAATGCTATAAGAGGACTATTGCACTCTATTATACGAGAGAGTCTTTAGATTTGTACTTGTTTCAACTTTGTATCACCTACAGAGCTTGGAAAAAATATTGGAAAAATTGTCACTTAAATGAATATTTGTTAAGTATTGAGCCCTGAATTTGAGAATTGGGCCAAAAAGTATCACTCTCTACAAATGACAATGCTAACCAAAATTACTAGATGTGGCATTTGTTATTGCTATTTAAAGATATTTCCAGTTCTCCTCTTCTAAGGCATGGCAGAACTGTACTTTCTTTTTTTTTTTTTTTTTTGCAGTTTTTATGGTTTATTTAAACACAAATAAAATGTGCACATGCGCTGTCTATTCATTTTCTTCACTGCGCAGCCTGGCATTGGGATTGGTGACTCTGATGGCCAGCTGGGCTGCTCTTTCCACAATGGCTTTGCGGTTCTTGGAGGAAACATTATGAGCAATCTCCGCACAGTAAGATCTGGAAGAGAATCGAGTGAATGGGTAAGGAGCAAGACAGTCCTGAAAACACACTTAGAAAATTCCACCAGGAAGGCAACGGTTTGGGTCACTTTACCACCTAGCAAAGAGGGCTGCTTGATAAATGCCTGCTGCAGTGCAGTGCCCACAACCAACTCACGATTCCATGGCCCTAGTGTTCCCTGGTAGTGCCAAGAAGGCTTTCATTTACAAAGCACTCTTCTTGTCCCTTCTCATTTAATCCTCACAGCAGCCTTGTAACCCAGGTATTACCTCCATTTTACAGAAGAGTAAACCAAGGCTCATAAAGGACATGAATTTCCAAGTCACAGCAAGTAATGGGCAGGGGCCAGGATGAAGCCATGCCCACACTCCAGGTTCAAAGGATCTCCCTCAGTCTTGGGGTGCTTGGCCTTACCCATGAAAAGTTTTGCAATTCTCTGCAGAGAGGCCAAGAGCAGAGTCCAACAAACTGAATCGAGCCAAGGGCTCCCAGCTTGACTGCTGAGGATACAATTCAAGAGAAGCAACACCTATTTCCTGAGTACTGGTGCGCTAGGCTGTGTTCTAACTCATTCCTTACAACTTTTAAGAGGCAGTTAAACCATGCCCCAGTTTGGTAACTGACTGGCCCAATGAGGTGATTTATGAAGCCATCCAACAGTGGGTTAAGAACAGACATTCCACCCCTAAAGCAACTTCAGAACAGAGAGGACTGTTAAGGAGTGACTAAATGAGACACTGGGCATACAGTTCTTGAACTGGTAGGAAAGTAACAAGACAGGAGCAAATCCAGACAAAGAATTTTTGTTTTATATAGAAGTCCACTCAAATTCAAAGCAGCTATATTTTAAAATGTTTCTATGAGACTTAGGTTGTATTACACTTTCAATCTGTTTTCCTTTTTCAAAACCCCCTTGTCCTCACTATCTGCTTATTTGGTAAGGACCGAGTGTACCTATCATTTTAAATGCACCGCCCACTTGGCCATTTTCCATACTGCACTGCTACACACCAATCACCGAGTGGACACACATTCCATCAAGTACTCTACCGTTCACTAATTACATTTTCAGTTTCCAATTGTTTATTGCTGCAATGACCAGATTTATAGTTTCCTTGCCTTTTCAATTCTTAAGGATAAATGCCCTAAAACAGAACTCGTAGATCAAAGGTCATAGATACAGAGTGCTTCTGTGGATCTTAAGAACACCAAGCTGCTCTTAAAAATACATGGCAACCGGCAACATCTGCACTGCAAATGATGACTAATCATGGTGGCTACATAACAGGTACTGAGTTATATCTGTCTTTCACAATTCAATTGCCCACGAACTGCCAAAAACTGTGGTTTGGGTGTCCACCAGTAATTCCTACATTCATCCCTTCTAAAAGAATTTTCCAGAGTTTCAATGCCTGGTTAAATTTCCAATCTTGGAAGGCAACAAAGTCAGAATACTGGTTTTGTTCATTGTTGTTATTGTGTCTACAACCACTGTAAATAAAAGATCTTTATCAACATGCACATACACAAACGTTACTAGTCATGCTATCTCCATGTTCTTAGGAAAATCCAGCTCTCTGGCTTCCATTTACCAGGAAGGAAAAAAATAAACTTTCCTTTACTTAACCCAAAACATCATTCTCTCCAATCCAGACTCATACAAAGTGTCTAATTCACTTCCCATGAGAACTCTTTTAAGTCTTTTCATTACACTGCCTTAGTTTTAGCCAAAGCAGATCACTGAGTCTCTCACGTACAACAGTCACCAAGTGTCTAACTTGCTCGAAACACCTAGGGCTCTGTGAACCCTCCACACCCTCTTCTATCTCTCCCCCTCTGTGTAAGCATTCTGCCTGCAAAGTCTTCCCTTTCTCCATCTAGTTCACATTTGGCTCTAAAGGCCTCCTGCCCCAGTCAGGTAGCAACTCCTCTGTTCCCATGGCATTCTGGACATATCCCTTACCAGTGCGGAGAATAAAGTACCCTTTAAGGTCTGAGGCTATGTCTGATCTTCCCCCTATGCCCCCAATAAAGCAACGTGCTGGAAATGACTGCCAAGAGACACTGCAGTGTCAAGCAAAGTTCTTCTTTGTCTTGGGTCTCTACACTTGAGGACAAAAGCCTCTCCCCTCTTCAGCAACTCCTGCAAGAAACTTCAAATTTCCTCAGAAACCATACAACTCCAGAAGCATCCCAGAAGATCTGGAATTCCAGTCAGCAGTGTTCACAGACTTCTGCCCCTGAACCCAGAGGCGGGACCCAACTCACTTGTTGCACATGAGCAGCACTTCCAGCTCCTTGACGTTGTGGACCAGGAACTTGCGGAAACCATTGGGCAGCATGTTCTTGGTTTTCCTGTTGCTCCCATAACCAATGTTGGGCATCAAAATCTGGCCCTTGAATCTTCTCCGAACCCTGGTGTCAATACCTCTGGGTTTCCGCCAGTTACGCTGAAAGAAATAACACACAGGTGGGTTAGTGTCTGTGCAGACTGCCGATTCTTCCTTTTGGGGAGGGAAAAAAAACAACACATGAAAAGCAAATATATCAAACAGTAGTTGTCTCTGGCTAATGGGACTTCACTATTTCGAGTTTTTTTCTTTCCTTTCCTTTCCTTTTTATTTATTTATTTATTTTTGAGACAGAGTCTCACTCTGTTGCCTGGGCTAGAGTGAGTGCGGTGGCGTCAACCTAGCTCACGGCAACCTCAAACTCCTGGGCTCAAGCAATCCTACTGCCTCAGCCTCCCAAGTAGCTGGGAATACAGGCATGTGCCACCATGCCCAGCTAATTTTTTCTATATATTTTTAGTTGGCCAATTAATGTCTTTCTATTTTTAGTAGAGACGGGGTCTCGCTCTTGCTCAGGCTAGTTTCGAACTCCTGACCTTGAGCGATCC
>CAUYRT010017407.1:0-38434 GCA_963574885.1 Lepilemur ruficaudatus | reverse complement strand
TGCCTTAGGTTTAGGTCTGTTAACCATCTTGAGTGTATTTTTGTGAGAGGTGAGAGGTAGGGATCCAGTTTCATTTTTCTGCATGTAGCTATCCAGTTTTCCCAGCACCATTTATTGAAAAGAGATTCGTTTCCCCAATGTATATTTTTGTCTGGTTTACCAAAGATTAGGTTACCATATGCAGATGGTTTCATCTCTGGATTCTCAGTCCTGTTCCAAAGATCAGTCTTCCAGACTTCAAGTTGTACTATAAAGCAATAATAATCAAATCAGTTTGGTATTGGCACAAGAACCCCCATAAATTTGATGAAAAAATTCTTTGTATGTTCCATGATCACAATGAACTTCAAGTAGGATAAATTCAAAGAGATCTAAACCTAGATACATTATAATCAAATTGTCAAAAGACAAAGAAAAATAGAGAATCTTGAAAACAGCTAGAGAGGAATGAATCATTCCATGCAAGTAATATTCAATAAAATTAGGAGCTAATTACTCCTCAGAAACCATGAAAACCAGAGACAGTAGGATGACAGATGAAAGAAAAAATAAAATTTAAACTAAGGAAAAAAAATTCTATACCTGGCAAAACTACCCTTTAGAAAATGAAAGAGAAATTAAGACAATCCTAGATAAGAATTAGGAAATGTTGCCAGCACACATTCCCTATAAGAAATACTAAAGAGTGTCCTTCAGGCTGAAATGAAAGAACACTGGACAGTAATTCAAATTCATATAAAGAATTAGCATCTGTGAACCTAACTGTATAGGTAAATATAAAAGAGAGTTTAAACAGATATTCTATTTGCAACTCCTTCTTTTCCCAATCTGATTTAAAAGGCAACCCCATAAAGCAATCTTTATAAAAATATGTTGGTGGACACCTAATGTATAGTGATGTAATTTTTGAAAATAATAACATAATTGGGGGACTATTTAGGAATAAAGATTCTGAATTCAATTGAATTATGTTGGTATTAATATGAACTAGATGTAATTTGTTATTTATAGGAAACCCTATAGAATTTATAAAGGAATTATTACAGCTAATAAATTAGTTCAAAAAGTTTATAGGATACAAACAAGGTTGATAAACACAAACCAGTTGTATTGCTATGCACTAGCAATGATCAATCCAAAATGAAATTAACAATAGCATCCACTAATGATAGCATCAGAAAGAATAAAATACTTAGAATAAATTAATCAAAAGTGCAAAGTACACTAAAAACTATAAAATATTATTGAAGGAAATTTTTAAAGACATAAATACATGCAAATTTATCCCATGTTAATAGATTGACAGACTTACCATGGTTAAAATGGCAAAACTCCTAAAAATTATCTACATATTGATTGTAATCCTTTTTTAATGGAAATGGGCAAGTTGATCTTAAAATTCTTACGGAAATGGAAGGGATCTAGCATTTCTAAGCAATTTTGAAAAATATTAAAATGACGAAACTCACACTTATTTCAAAACTGATGACAAAGCCACAGTAATCAAAACAAGTATAATACTGACATAAGGGTGTGTTTATGGATTAGTGGAATAAGATACAGAGTCTAAAAATAAACCCAAACATTTATGGCCAATTAGTTTCAACAAGAGTGCCAAGACAATTCAATTAGGAAAAAGTAATCTTTTCAACAAGTTGTAATGTGACCACAATATATTCCCATGCAAAAGAAAAGGTTTGAACTGCTACTTCACATCATACACAATGTTGCTTTAAAATAGATAAAAGATCTAAATATAAAAACTAAAACTAAAAATATCTTTAAAAAGTTATAGGGATAAATCTTTACCTGGGACCAGGCAATTGTTTCTTAGTGGAACAGTCACACACCTTGTAGAATTTTGGTCAGTGTAAATTATAGTGTCTTGTAAAAAGATAAGCCTTAGCCTTATATATATTATAAGGCTCTAGTATCCAAAATATGTATTCTTAGAGGTTGGTAATTAAAAAGACAATCAACCTTACTGAAAATGGGCAAAAGGCCTAAATAGATATTTCTCCAAAGAAGATATACAAATGGCCAAGAAGCAGATAAAAAGATGCTCCACATCATTAATCATTAAGGAAAATACAAATTAACACCACAGTGAAATGCCATTTCACAACTATAACAATAATTTTTAAAAAATAAAATAACAGGTATTATTAAAGCTGTCGAGAAATTAGAACCCTCATGGGAATATAAAATGTCACAGCTCTTACAAAAAACAGTTTGCCCACTCCTCAAAGAGTTGAACATGGAATTTTCATATGACCCATCAAACCTACTACTAAGCATATTCTCAAGAGAATTTAAAACATATGTATAAGAATGTGTTGTACATGCATTATACATAATAGCAAAAAGTGGAACTGACCCAAATGTACATTTGAATGAGAGTGGATAAACAAATGTGGCGTACCCATGCAATGGAGCATTACTGAGTCATAGAAATGAAGGAAGTACTGATACATGCTGTAACTTAAATGAATCTTGACAATTTTATGCTGAGTATAAAGAGCCAGTAATAAAAGAACATATATTGAAACATCCTATATATAAGCACCAGACACAAAATAGATTAGTGGTTGCCAAGGGCTTGGGGTGAAGAAAGAAAAGGGAGTGGTTGCTAATGAGTAGACAATTTCTCTTTGGGGTGATGAAAACATTCCGGAATTAGATAGTAATAATAATTGGATTATCTTGTAAATATACTAAAATCTGCTAAATTGTATATTTTTAAACAGAGAATTTTATGCTATGTAAATTATACTTATATTTTTTAAAGAAGGAATTGAACATTTATATTGGAATAGAATTAAGACTTCATAGGGCCCAGGGGTTTTCAAACTGGCTCATTACCAAAATTACATAAAGAGGTTTCTGTATAATATACATTTTCTAGGAAGCTTTACTCCATAGGTCTGAGGTAAGACACAAAAATGTTATATTTTGAAAGAAAGTGTGAGATTATGATTAATATTTAGATCTGAGGAATTATGAGAGGAAAATAAAGATCAAAGAAGTAGTGACATGCCCAAACTCAAAGAGGTACTAGCAATTGTGAATTGTGCTGTGATAAATATCCAAGGGCACATACCTTTTTGATAAAATGACTTCTTTTCCTTTAGGTGGATACCCAGGAGTGGGATTCCTGGGTCAAACGGTAAGTCCACAATTATTTCTTTGAGGAATCTCCATACTGTTTTCTATAGAGGTTATACTAATTTGCAGTCCCTCCAACAGTGTATAAGTATTCCTTAAAGATGTGTAATCAACTGAAGTGCCCATCAATTCACAAGTGATTAAAAAAATGTGGTATAAACATACCATACAGTGCTACTCAGCCATAAAAAAAGAATGAAATAGTGTCTTTTACAGCAACATGGATAGAATTGGAGACCATTATCCTAAGTCAAGTATCTCAGGAATAGAAAAACAAACAACACATAATCATTGGAAGCTAATCAATGAGCACACATGGGCATAAAGAGTGACAGAAGGTCATTGGAAATCAAGAAGGAGGGAAAGGGAAGGGGTAAAAACTTACCTGTTGGGTACAGTGAATACTATTCAGGTGATGGGAACACTAAGAGCCCCTACTTAAGCATTATAAAAGATATCCATGTAACAAAATCATTTGTACCCCTTAATATTTTGAAATAAAAATAAACCCCAAACCTAGAGATAATCAAAAAGGCCAGAAATTATCTCTTTGAAAAGGTTAATGCAAATGAATATTTTTGGCAAGACCCATCACTTGTGTTAACCCATAAAGTGTGTTATGAGTGCACAAATATTCATTTTTTATCAGTATTCTTTATATGCTACATATATGTTTCAGATATTTTTACATGTGTGAAATATCTCCTACTTTTTTATAATATTAAAAAAGATATGATCGCTGTCTATTATGTGGAAAGTACACATTATAAAAACAACACATTATGAAAAACTTAGTAAATAGAAAAACTAATGCAGTATCAGTATTTTAACACAAATAAATATGATGCTACCATTGAAAAACAAAAAAAGAGCTACTAGCAGTTAGAACCAGAAACCAAGACTCCATTCCTTTTTCTTGATCTTTTCATAATGCTGTGCTGCCTCCATTAGAGCAAACTTCAGCCCAGTTAAGTGTATGCGCATGGTCCTTTTTATCTCATGTATTGTATGGTGAATCAGGAAAAGCCGTCTAAGCTGGGTTTCCATCTCATTTACCCCAGGCTGGCAACCCTTTCTTTCCTATTCCTATTCTCTTCTCTTCAAAATCCCCTTTTATACCTTTTCTCTGGGACAAGAGAACAGTAGGGTTTATGTTGCATATTTGGGAGATCATGCTGAGGAAAAGGAAGTAGAACAAATGAAATCCACAATTCTGTTTCCACATGAGAGAGTTAGGTATGTTATTACTGTTATATCTTCCTGCCTCTTTCGACTTTTGTCTACCTGCTTTTCCAGGTTTCTCTCTCTATTTTTTTTCCCTATTGAGACCATGTTCTTCGTTCCTAAGAAGAGAGCTAAGCAAAGCAGAGGTGATTTACATGACTTTGCTTTATTCAATATATGTTATTAATGTCTCTGTCAACATTTTGTAACTAAAACAACTACGTGGTTATATGTCTACACAGAAGAAGAAGTAAAGGAGACACTCTGAGGAAATCATTAATTTGACATTCACTTTGACCTTTCTGATTACAGGATTTTCATCCTATTTGGCCTGAAGAATGCTTCCACCAGAGAATAACCTAGCATTTTTTTTTCATGGAATGAATGAAAGAAGTATGTGGTCATGATTTAATATTGTGTTTAATTTAATTACATGAGTTAGTAATTGAAAAGTGCTTACTATGTATGATACACAGTTACTTATAAATGTTAGTGATTATATTATCATGAGTATTTCCAAAGAGTCACAACATAGTTTTTCCTTATAGTGTAATAGAAAAGATACTCCTTCCACCCCTCTTCTTGAGACCATAAGGTTTGCTTCTCTGTGGATGGGAGTATAAGTGATGTTAGGGCATAGTAAAGGGATTCTGGAATGGAAAAGAAGATGAAAGCAGGTGTGTAAGCTGATAGAGACAAGAGCATCCAACAGGCAACAGAGTCTCTCCTGCCGACATGCATTTGCATACAGCTTTCCTCAGATACCATTTTAGAAGAAAGGCAGGGAAATAGCAAGGCTATTTGAGAGACAAGTATTTTTGTAGGGAGAGTGAATCTTAAATTAAAGAAATGTTTAAAGTAGCAAAGGCAATAAAGTGACTTCCTGCAGTTTTTCCCTTACTTCTCTGTTGTATTTGTTGTTTTCTTTTGAGTGTTCATTATCCATTCTTTCTGCAATTGCTTTATTTAGGGATTCATCTTTTCACACTCTCTATCTGTATAGATAGTCTAACCAAGGGATAGAGTCTATATCACAGTCCTAACAAATCAGTGCTTTTCTTTCCCCAGGTAATAAATATTAGATGTAAGTATGTGATCTATCTAAGGCAGTAAAATATGAAAGTGATATTAATTCAGTAACAGGATAATAATATTATCACTAGAAAAAATTGTAATTGCAACTTGATTTGTATTTATTGAATGTTAGTGTTTGGGTTTCATTTCTATGTTCCCACCTTTTAATTCTATATGTGTTTTAGCTAGAACTGTGATCCTGCTTTCTGGAGATTAACAGTAGCAGATGGCATTTTTCTTATATAGAATCCAATACAAAATACTTAATAGTTTAACATGTAAGTTACTCTTTTTAATTGCCAAAGATAACTCTAAGCAGTATATTTGTACTAAAAATATTTCTCTGACAGGGTATTTATATTTTCTACTATTTTTTTACTAGTTACAAAATAGTTACTTTATAAACATTGTTATTCTAGACATTATAAATTTACAATAGGTGATTCCCAGCAAGGTCCAATCAATGATTAAGCTGATAATCTCTGGGATTCCCAAGGGTTTCTAATTTTAATGTTAAACCAGCCATATTGAGCTATCTTGATACTAAAGCTTTTGTCAATAAGACCCACTTATTTATTTTGAGATGGGTGGGCAGTGCTGTAAAATATTTATGATTCTTGGCAAAGTTGGTAGAAAAGGCCAAGAAAAAATATTTTATTAAGGACAGCAAATGATGACTTTATTTAATTATAACTGTGTATGTTTGTGAGCTATTTTTTTTCAATTATGACAATTGGTATCAAACTAAACAAATTTAGGAACATAACCTTAAATTTCTGCATCACAAAACATCAAAGCAAGCACATTAGGTCACATTGATTTCACTAAACATGTTTCCCTGGGAAAGAGATAGCTTTTGTGCTCTTAGTAAACTCTTAAATATTTATTTAATCTTTTCTTTCCTTGTGAAATTTTCATTTTTGTGTTGTTTAATATAGAAATATTTGAGATATGAATGGGATACCTAAAATACAACACAAATAAAATAAAATGGAAATATTTTAATACAGTAATACATGGATATAATTCTCAATTAAATGCATACACATTTATTAGGATGCATATCCAAGTCTTTAATTGATAAGAATACAAGATATCAAAAATGTTTGGAGACACATATATCAATTGTTCCGCCCCCATGCTGACTTCGGGTGCATTAATGTCTAAAGCAGCAAGAACAGTCAGGTCTCAGGGAAATATGTCTGGGATGAAGACAAATTGAGAAAAGCTGCAGCAGGCATTGTCCAGACAAACTGAGACAACAGCTTGACATTTTTGTAATATCTTCCTAAACCCCTTCCCTCTGCACGTACAGATATTTATGTATTTTTTCAAAACTTAAATGTCACATGTTTTCAACCCTTATTTGAAGAGATACAGCAGAAGTTAGGGTTCTAATAAAAATGTGATTTCAGAGCCAGTGCTTTTAGTAACTACTCCAATTTTGCTTCTTTTCTAACACTTACAACTTGTATTTTATACTCTCATCACAATTCTTTATTGAAATGTCAAGAACCATGTTAAATAACATGGAGTCAGTGGCATTATACTGTTCTTGTTTTTATTGTGAATGTGTCCAGTGTTTCCTTATTGAGCATGATGCTGGCTGCTAATTTTAATTAATGCATAGCTATAAACATAGATATACTCACAGTAACAAATCTATTGCTTGTTTTCTTAGACATTTAGAAAATATTTCCAAAAATCGCATTTATATTTAGCTATTGATTCATCTTCTATTATATAGGTAATAAACTTGCTTCCCATGAATCTATATAATTTATTAATTTGTTAAATATACTATGAAACTGTATTTACATTCTCAGTGGAAAACTTACTTGATCATGGTATATTATTCTTAATATACAGGTAGGTCAAATTTAGTAATACTTTAGTTTTGATCACCAGTCATATATGAGTTTGTGTGTTTATTCTATATTCACCATCTTTTTGTTTTGCTATCTTGTTTATCTTCTTCCCTTACTATAGTTGAACATTTTAAATAGCATACATTGTTTTGTTCTTCAAATTTGTAGAAATAAGCCTTTGAAATAACTTTTATACAGCATTAAGTAGAGTAAATTTTTCGATGATATGCTTATTATATGCAGAGGTTCCTGGATTCTTTAGGTTTGTTAAACCTTCCAAAGTTAATTCTGAAAGTTCACATTTTCTTAGGAAACTAGCATTTCATCTAAATACAAAAATTTATATACAATTGTATGAAATCATATCTGAGTTCTTTTATTTCCCTTTTGTGGTTTTCAACTTTAAGACTTCAAGAGTTTCATTGATATATAATTAATATATTACATAATTCTCCCATATAAATTCAATGTTTTTAGTATATTCTCAGAGTTATGCAACCACTGCTATAATCTAATTATGGAACATTTTCATTTTCATCACCCCAAAAGAAAACTCAGTACAAATTAGCAATCCATCTCCATTTCTTTCCATACACCCAGGCTTAGTAAACTGCTAGTTTACTTTTTACCTCTATAGATTTACTCATTTGAGTTTATCTGCTCTACAGGGAACTATGTGATTTGTGGCCTTTTGTGTCTGGATTTTTACATTTAGTATATTGTTTCCAAGATTTATCCTTGTAGCATGCATTAGTTCTTTATTTCTTTTTATGGTTGAATGATATTCTATTGTATGGATATGACAAATTTTGTTTATCCATTCATATTTCAGTTGTTTCTGCTTTTTAGTTATTAATAATGCTGCTATCAACATTCATTTGCCACTTTTGTGTGAATGTGTGTTTTTATTTCTCTTGTGTATATACCCTGAAATAGAATTATTGGGTCAAATGTACATTTTTATAAGATCATAATAATATTAGTTTATAAGTACAGCAGAAATATATCTCATGGTTTACTTATTCCAGCTATGTTATGATAAATTGATGAATTGCCTTCCTTTTTTCTGATTATTTTAGAAAGTGGTACCTTTATTTTAACATTTTTTTCAAAGGAGAATTTCCTATGTTCCTTTATTCTTTCTTCTTTTTTCATTTTTTTTAAATAAGTAAATTCCTTCTGCTTTTCAAGGACTATGCTGAAATTTAAAGAACAAATTAATGTTAATGTATATTTAAGGGATACATTTGTAATTTTACCTGTTAGTAAGAGACTCACATAGATTTATCATAGACAAATGAGCTATTGATTTTTGTTGTTGTTTGTTTCAAAGAAATGCCACATAAAATGTGAATTGGAGTAATGCATGGAATTAAAAGTTGAATAATGGGGAATTGATAAGATTTCCATGTAGAAAATATGTAGTATATGTAGACATTATTTCTGAAATTTAACAGATCCAAAATAAAACAAATTATTTTTACCTCTCCCCACTATGTGTTTCTTCAATTTCTTAGCAATCTCATTAAAAGCCATCAACATTCTTACAGTTGTATAAGACAGAACATAAGAATCGTCTTGATTCTTTTCTTTTCTGTAGGGCTTTGCCCTGCTTAGTCTGGATTCTGCTCAGTACTCTGGGATCACCTCATTTCACTTCCCATCCACCGTCTCTCTTTAATCAATCCATACTGGCCTCTTAAATCCTAGAGTATTATTCCATTCCTATTGCCTGGAATGCTTGATTGGCCCCTTTCTGTTCTCTCAGAGTTAAATGAATTCCCTCTTTGATCACTAGGATTTCTAGGATAAGAGCATTCATTTTAATAAAGCATGTTTTTTCTTTCAGAATACTCAACCCCAGAAATTGCTTAATTATTTTGTCTCTCTCCTACACTAGGATATGAGGTTAAATAAGGAGCAAGATGATGTCTATCTCATTCACCTTACAGAATTCAAAATATCAGAAATTATAGCACACATATTTATGGATGGAAAGCATAAAATAAAAGGTCAAGTAAAATGAGGATTAATTTCCTGAGAATTAATGGGAAGATTAATAAAAAATAAGCAAACAAATAGAAAAACTATCACCTCAGACTCAAAATAAATAAAATGTATTCTTTCTTAAACAACATTTTCCTTTGTTTCTAAAATGTGCAAGTTGCCAAGAAAATGATTTCTAGGGATTTACAAAGTTTAAAAAAATTCTTTAAAAGTTAATATTAAATGTAAATTAAGGCTGCAAATATTTGTCTTTCTAGATAGTGATTGTGAAGGATGTATAACTTTTACCCAGAAAATAACAAAACACCCACACAGTAGAAAGAATAGTGAATAATGACAATATAAGACCATGCATTTATCCTAAGTATGCTGACATTGCTCAAAATAGTTCTGGCCCTTCTTTTTTGGGATTGTTCTCAGAGGCACATTCTATTGAACAGTCTTTGTTATAGAAAACCTTTATTATTTGAAGGTGGATCCAATTTTGAGAAAGTATACAACTAATTTAAGTTTTCTGAATAAGGTAGTGATTAAATTGGAAGATACTGTTTAAATCAAAGAAAAACAGTGTAACTAAAGTAATAAGACTAAACTTCATATCCAGCTCATAAAATTTACCTTGAACTAAATTGCAAGAAAGAAATTTCAAAGATTTTCAGAAAATAGTAATAATACTGGAATAACTTTACTGTCTTATCAATGTGACTTATATGGAAGGTATTATTCTTTGGATTTAAAAGTTATAGTGGGTTTGTTTAAAATTCAACTGCTCCTTAATAACCATATTCTTTTTTTTTTTTTTTTGAGACAGAGTCTCACCGTGATGCCCAGGCTAGAGTGCCGTGGCATCAGCCTATCTCACAGCAACCTCAAACTCCTGGGCTCAAGCGATCCTTCTGCCTCAGCCTCCCGAGTAGCTGGGACCACAGGCATGCACCACCATGCCTGGCTAATTTTTTACATATATTTTTAGTTGGCCAATTAATTTCTTTCTATTTATAGTAGAGACAGGGTCTCCCTCTTGCTCAGGCTGGTCTTGAACTCCTGACCTTGAGCGATCCACCCGCCTCGGCCTCCCAGAGTGCTAGGATTACAGGCATGAGCCGCCGTGCCCGGCCAATAACCATATTCTATTGCTATTTTGCACTATCATTTTAATTCACTTCAGACTTTCAAACTCGTTATTTGTACGCATCAATATACTTTGAATGTATTTATTGCATTTATCAATATATTATGAGTGTACTTATTTCAGTGGATTAATGCATATGTTTTCTCTCCATGAAGAGAAAAAAGCTGAAAATTGTTGAAAGAGGGTTTTGTGGCAATTGTAAATATATGATCTATGCAAATTAGTGAGTTAAATACTATTTCATTTTTCCTTAACATTTTTAATTTATAAATAATAAATACATGATAAAGTAAAAATAATAAAAAATAAATATTTAATAATTATAAAAATCTTCGATTCAGTTCCTTATCATATTAAAATTGTCTATTTAATTCCCCAAATGCTAAAATGATGTAACATTTTTTTCTTTTTCACTATTTTTTTTGCCATAGTGGCTTCTTCTTTTAACTAAATGGCTTTAATGAGATGTAATTTTCATACCAAAAACTGTACATATTTAATGTATACAATTTAATGCATTTGGACATATGCATATAAGCATGAAACTATCACTACGATCAAGGTTATAAACATATTCATCACCTCCAAAAGTGTCCTTGTGTTCCCTTTTATTGGTGGTAAGGACACTTAACATGTGATATATTCACTTATTGAATTTTTAAGTATGTAATATCAGATTGTTCCCTATGCTACAGAGAAGATCTCTAGAACTAATTCATTTTGTATAATTGTAACTTTATACCATTTGAATGACTTTCCATATCCCTCTCCTACTGGCTTCTGATAACCACTGTTCTATTCTCTGCTTCTATAAGTTTGATTATTGCGTGTACCTCATATAAGTGGAATCATACAAATATATCCTTGTATGACTACCTTATTTCACTTAGCATGCTGTCCTCCAGGTTCACCCATGTTGTCATAAATGACAGGATCTCCTCTTTTTTTAAGGTTGGATTATTTCCCATTATAAGTATATACCACATTTTCTTTATCCATTAATTTCCTGATGGACATTTGGGTTATTTTCATAACTTGGTTATTGTGGGTAGTGCTAGAATGAATGTGGAAGAGCATATCTCTCTTCTAGATCCTAATTTTAATTTTTTGAGTATAGACCCCAAACTGAAATTGCTAGATCACACAGTAGGTCCATTTTTAAGTTTTTGAGGAAACTCCATACAGTTTTCCACAGTGGCTGCATGAATTTACATTTACATTCCTTTCAGCAGTGTAGAGGAATTTCTCCATATCCTCCTAACACTTATCTTTTGAGTTGTTTTTTTTAAATAATAACCTTCCTACCTGGTATGCATCAATATCTCTATGATTTTGATTTTGATTTCCCTGAATAATTAGTGATATCAAACATTTTTTCATATACCTGATGGCCTTGGTATGCCTTTTTTGGAGAAATGTCTGTTCAAGTCCTCTTCAATTATTCAATTGGGTTCCTTTTTTGCTATTGAGCTATAGAACTTCCTTATATATTTTGCATACTATAGTTTTGCTTTTGTTGCTTTCTTTTCTGTCTTCTCAAATTGACTGCCTTCAGGCTCACTGATTCTTTCTTCTACTTGATCAATTTCGTTGTTGAGACCATCTATTACAT
The DNA here is from genome assembly GCA_963574885.1 of Lepilemur ruficaudatus. Taxonomy (NCBI): domain Eukaryota; kingdom Metazoa; phylum Chordata; class Mammalia; order Primates; family Lepilemuridae; genus Lepilemur; species Lepilemur ruficaudatus. The sequence continues at coordinate 26,352 of CAUYRT010017407.1, read as the reverse complement.
ATTTAAGTTTCCTCCTTCTATTTTTTAACTTCAGAATATCTGGGTTATTATTATTATTATTATTGCAATTTTTTGTTAAGTTTCTGTGAAAAATTCTAAATTGTTTCTCTGTGTTTTCTTGAAGTTTGTTAAGCTTTCTTAAAAGAGTTATTTTGCATTCTTTGTCTAAAGTTGGCCACTGTTGTCTTCTTTAGTCTGTTTGGCAAGATCATATTGCCCTGACAGTTATTGATGCTTGTGAATATGTATCAATATCTGAGCATTAAGGAATTAGAAATTTATTCCACTCTTTGAAGTCTGGCCTTGTTTGTAACTGCCCTTATTCAGAGGGCCTTCCAGAAATTCAAAGGAGACTGACTATTGAGTTTCATAATCCTGTGATTATTGCAACTGTTTCAGCACTAGAGAGGACTCTAAGTCCAGGTTTGCTGTGAGTTTCAGACAGGCTTCAAGTTCCCAGACTGGAAGCCCCAAGGAAGGCATCAAAGCTATATGGTAAAGCTGATCAGGGACCCAAGAATAGTGTGGCATTTTTCTGTGGTGGGCCTGGTACTGGGTTGTAAAGTAAATTCAATAGCTTGCGTCCCTCTCCTTCCTACAACTGAACAGTTTCTCTCTTAACACTGAGCTGCCTGTTTTTGGAGGAAGGGTGTTGTGGACAATCCCATGGCTACAAAGTCTGGCACCATGCTGGGCTGCACTTGAAGCCCATGGTCACTGATACCAATGCAACACTGGGCTGCACACAAGGCCCATGTTTGCTACAACATACCTACTACTGAGTTTTTTTTCAGGCCCCAAACCACTATAATCAGCTGGAAGTCTTACAGATCATAATACAAGTTAATCTCACTCAGGCAGCAGGCTCCTATCAGGTGCCTGGGTGGCTCTAGAAGCTCTGTCCATGGGCATCAGCCTGGAATCAGGTGATGTGGTGTTCGGCCCACTGCTTGGTTTTACTATTGTGGGTCCAGTACTAGAATCCAAGGTAAATCTTGTCCTCATTTCCTTCTCCTTTCTGCAAGCAGACACTATCTCTCAACTTGCTGCCCTGCCTGGGCTTGTGGAAGCAATGATACAGGCAATCTTGTGGTCCCCTATGCTCACACTGTTCTGGGTCTCACCTGAAGCCCACAGCCTTTTAGATTAGTGCTGCACTGGGAAACACACAAAGTCCACAGATACTATGGTCTGCCTGCTGCTGAAGTTTATTGAATGTCCAAGGCTACTTTAGTCAGCCAACAGTGATATGCACTGGATTAAGTCCATTCCGCTGGGGTGTCAGATCTTCACCTGGTGCTGGGGCAGGTCTGAAGGATCTGTGCATGGGCACTGCCCTGGAATCAGGGGCTATGGGGTTCTACCCAGTGACAAATTTTACATTGGTGGGCGTGGTGTTAGGTTCCAAAGCGAAGTCCCATGCATACCTCTTTTTCTCTCTCCCAAGAGGAGGGTGTCTTTGTGCTGCACTGTCTGGGCTTGAGGAAGACTAGGATATGCAAAGTGAGACTGTTCTTTCTGACTTCTTCAAAGTATCTTTTTCTTATTATTAATCTAAAATCAGGTACAGTAATCTCTTACGTCATTTTCTTTGCTCTTGCAAAGGTATTTTCTTGTGTGGACAGTTGTTTAAATTGATGTTTCTATAGGGGGACAATCACAGGATAGTCATATTTTGCCATCTTTCTCCATCCATATTCCTAGGTATTATTTTCTGCCCACAATGAAATGAAAATAAATATGAATAATAGAAGGAAAACTGGAAAATTCACAATGTATGTGGAAAGTAAAAAACGTAATCTTGGACAGCTATTAAATCAAAGAAGAAATAAAGAAATACAAACATACTGCAAGAAAAACAAAAATGAAAACAAAAATGAAAATACAACATACTAAAACTTATGTGGTGCAGCAAAAGCTGTACTTAAAGGGAATTTATAGTGCTAAATGCCTACCTTAAAAAGATGAAAAATCTCAAATAATCTAACTTTACACCTCAAGAAATTAGAAAAAAAACAAACTAAACCCAGTTAGCAGAAGGAAAGAAATAACAAAGATTTGAGAAGAAATAAGCAAACACAGAACAGAAAAACAATGGAAAAGAATGAAATTAAAAGGTGTTTTTTTGAAAAAAATAAACAAAATTGCCAAAACCTAAGCTATATTTATTAAAAATAAAATAGAAAGAGGGCTCAAATAAATAAAATTAGAAATAGGAGACATAACAACTGATACCACAGAAATAAAAAAGATTAGAAGGTACTACTGTGAATAGTATCTTCAAAATTGGATAACCTAGAAGAAATGAATAAATTACTAGAAACATAAAACCTACCAAGACTGGATCATGAAGAAGTGAAAAACTTGAACAGACAAATAATGAATAAGGAGATGTGTTATTTGGGATGTCTTATAATACTTACTTTTAAAAAGCCTTCCAATTTCTAAGAGGGACACGTTGTTGAGAATGGCCAACAAATACAGAAGATAGTTTGACAAAATGATGCATATGATTTAATAAAATGTCATAAAAAATAAGTTGAAATCCAGTTGCTCTATTTTAAATACTATTCATCTTTTCAGTTGGGATAATAGCTATTTTTTTAATGTTAAGTGCATTCTAGACCCTGTAACAAATATTTCACATGTCTTATGAACTATTATATTCACTCAACTATATTAGGTAGTTGCTAATTTTTCACATTTTATAGATGAAGAAATTTATTTTCTCAGACAATTAATGAATTTACAAAGGTCACACAAAGAGTAAGTGATGAGGTGGCAATTACAATAAATTCTTTCTCTTCAACCTCTTGTTCTCACAAATGACAAAATAATACCTCTCTTAATGTATCTGGTATATTCATATCACAATAAACATTGTATAGATGGAAAAGTTGGAATATTAAATAGAGTGATTATACAAATCTGTTAAAGAAAGGAGGGGTAAACCAGTGTAGAAATTATTTGGAAATTTCTTTTCAAAAAATCATCCAGTTTTAGATGACATCAAAAGTGAATCAAATTTTTTCAAATAAGAAATAGAAGATTCCAGGGTGTGTTAGAAAGTGAGTAGGTGGATGGAAATGAAAATTTATAAATATTTCTACATTTTAACAATTATTCCACGCAAGAGAAAGCCCATGCATTGACAGAAGCCTGGAATCCTCTTTATTGATGACTCTTTCTTTACTAAGTTCAGATTTTTAAATACAGATATTTTAAATACTCTGTAATTTTGAATTTTTTTCTGCCACATATTTTCTGTGAATTTTTTTTTTTACCCAAGTCTCTGTCTCTTAGTACATTTATCTTCAAGTGGATAGAACAGAGAACACATTTAATATAAGAAATTTTGTTTATAGGTCTATTAAAGGGTGTAATAGAGATTAAACTAATGGCTTGTCCCTTGATCTCCCCATGGGATAAGTATAATACACCTAGTCATTAAGAATAAATGCTTTATTCAGAGTTAGAAGTACATAAAGCTGGAGAGGCTCTGAAGAGCCCATGACATTAAGAATTCACCTTTTCACAGCCCTTCAAGAAATCCAAAAGGAAAACCATAGTCATATGGGTTGGCTTTAAACGTACTTTCAACTACAATAAAAAGGCTTTAAAATGTCTGTATTCTGATGCATCAGCTCACTGACCAAAAAATATGGAGTTTAATTGCTCTTAAAGGATTCAAAACTTTCAGAGTATCTGTAACATTGTTACAGCAGTTAAGTTTTCAATGGGTTTGCATTCCAAATACACAGGGTCTTTAATTAAATTCAAGCCAACCAGGTTACAGCTGCAAACTCTTTAGTTCAGTGAACCCCCAACTTTTTACAGTTTCCCCATTTAACACATACAGCACAAAAACAGATATATATATTTTTTACTACATAGAAGACAACAACGGACACTTTAGTTTTTTCTATTACAAAGATTATAAATAAATATACCATTAATCAAAATGACCACAATATTCCCTTCAGCCTGATTAAATTTAAGACAGGTTTTTTTTTTTTTTTTTCTTGACTATGGTCCCCTAGGCTCCTTTTCTTAGAGTAGAGCATTTAGTTTAGAAAAGTTGTAATTGTCAATTCTTTCTCAGCCCTTTTTTTAAATGTACATAAATCTCCTTAAAAGTCTCTAGCCAGTTTTATGACATAGAGCGTGTCTTTCTGAAGGTCCTGGGATCCATCCCTCTGAAATGCAATCTTCCTGGATGATAGCACACCTATCTCCCAGTCTCTGTGGGAGGGTAGAAGCCTAACTTTTGTAGGTACCTTGTTTCAAGTTGTAAAAATATATCCTGTTACCAAAATATGAGGAAAAATTGTATTTTTTCTTTGGGTAAGGCCAATCAGCACATGCAGGAGGTCTAAGATCCTTCCCAATCCCACTCAAATCTCTCCAGGTCTTTGTTCAGTGGAGTTGAGGTCACTCTTTCCTCCCTATTGTAAAAGTCTTGCATAAAGTCTTCCTTGCCTGTTTAACTTTTCCCAGTGCAATTTTTCTTTGATATTACTCAAAAATACATTGCCATCGATACCTGTAGTTTTACATATGTCTAACAGGAATTTTTCAATCCCATATTAAATATATTAATATTTATGATAGATACAAAATTAAATTCTCTACCTTTAGCTTATAGGCAAAAAAGATTTTCAAGACTCGTAAGCCTCTTATCCTTTACTCTTGGAGTTTGTGTTATCATTCTACTTTTTTTCTCCAATAAAACAACGCCAACACCAACAGCAATTGAAGGCAGTTGAAAGATAACAAAGAATCATCAAAATATAAATTCTATTAATATTATATACTTCAGAAATTGAATGGCTAGCCTAAAAACTATTATAGCAAGTGCCTTCTTGCTAATTCAATTTAAATGTTTTTATATTTTAATGCTAACAAGTAAACTAATTTATACTAGAGCTATAACTTATTTATACAAAGAAAACTATAGGAAGCAAAAAATATTACCTTGAAACATAAGATAGCACTAAAAGTTCAAAATTTAGTATATTTTTTCAGAGTTATTTTATGCTTGCTGTTGACTCTATAAATTTTACTACTTTTATTGTTATTATTAACATTTTCCATACAAGAATGTTAGTCATTAGAGGACAACTGGAATGCAACTTTGATATTTTAAGAATGTGCAGAATTTGAGGTTAAGAAGGAGATTTTCTAAGTAGTTCAAGTACATTTTGAGGTAAAATTCTATATGGTAAGATCTGTTGAAAGCAGGAGAAAAACAAGTAAAAATAGCCCCAGTACAAAGACTAATGTAGCTCTCTTCCTACAATAAAGTAATCAAACAAAATATATTTCCCTTCTTTCTTCAGACAACATTGTAAGTGTCCGTAATAAATGGCTATTGTTTGCAAGATGGAGAATAAAAGCCACTTACTCCTCATTTTCCATTCCCCTTCATGTTTCTCCTTACTCCTTCACATTAATTTCCTTTTGCTTTGTTGAAGAGCTGTAGAAGTACATTAGATGCTTGTGTGGTCTCAACACTTATTGAAATTTGGGGATAAATGTCAAATAAATCATCCAAACACATTTGGCACTATTACTAGATATTTTCTTGCCCATGTTTCATTAGCAGCTGTTTCGTAAATGACAGAGTTAAGAGCATGATAGGGAGTCAGACTCCCCAAATTCAAGTCCTGACTTTTCACTCTTGTGTAATAAGGGAAAATTATAGTACCTAACCCTTAAGATGGTTGAAAAGAATAAATGATGTAATCCATGTAAAAGATTTAGCACAGTGATACTATCAAATTTTAGTTAATGTTTTGCTTATCTGTTTTTATATAACAATACTCTCAAGAAACTCCTTTTTATAAAATTTAGCAGCTTAAAACAAACATTTATATTTTTTCATGATTTTCTGTGGTAGGTATTTGGAAAAGAGTCAGCTGGGTGGGATGACTCTAAAATACATGGCATCAACTGGGGCAGCTCGGGCCAGAGAAGCTCCTAAATTGCCTTCTTCAGTCACATATCTGGTATCTTGGTGCTCTTTAACTGTTTTCTCCCTATTTCCATGTAGTACGTCACTCTTTGGACATTTGTATGCAGCTTTTACTCTTAGGCTGGTGATCTTAGGGTAGTCTTACTTCTTGCCTGGTCATTAGCTTCCAAGAGGCAGCAAGCAGAGTCTTTCAGTCTGGTTTAAGTACTAAGCTTGTACCTTGCACAGCGATCACACAGCTGAACCAGAATCAGTGGGTTGAGAAATAGATTCTACATTTTGATGTGGGAGTGGCAAGATCACACTGTAGAAGAGCGTGGTGGAAGGGAGTTTTTGTTACCACCCTCTTTGGAAATAAAAGCTTCCACAGTTATTATATTTACTGTTATTACTACTTCAGGGAATTTGTCCATGTTGTATATCCCAAATGAGATAATTTCATTTTGCCTAAATTCTGTTACTCTCGGTTCATTCCTCCTTTCATTCTTTTTAAATAAGTATTGACTGACACCTATTGTGTGTGGGAGACTGCTCAAGGAACTGTGACTGCAGAAGTAAACATGGCAGATAAGCTCTCCGTTATTAATTTTACAAAATCCCCCGGGTATGAGAGGAAATGACTGACATCACAGACAAGGGAATGGGGGAGGTGGTATTTCTGGGAGGCAACGGCACCAATTTTTGAAGAGGTGACACTTGAGCTAATATCTAATGGCAAGAAGCCCAGTGGAAATCTTGGTAAAGAGTATTCCCAGCAGAAGGAACAGCAAGTACCAATGCCCTAAGTCAGGCATGTTCTACAGAAAGAAAGCCATTGTGTTGGGAGATAAGTGACCAAGAAGGTGACCAGACAGCACATGAAATTGAAGAAGAAGTCAGTAGAAATTATGGAGGACAGAGCTTCTTCATCATGGTGTACAATACAATTACCTGGAACACTATTTTAAATGTTAATACCTGAGTCTGATTTCAAAGACATTAAATACAAATATTTGGGAATGTGATCTGAGTATTATGGTTTTTAAAATGCTCTCTAGAGAAATCTAATGTATAAACTGATATTAAGAAACATTAATATAGGGCCTTTAAGCCATGACAAAGAATATGAAACTTTTCAGAATATTATTCTAAATTTGGAGTTATAGATCTTGTCCTGAAAGCCCAGCTTTTAATTGGGGGATCTGAGATTCAAACCCTTAGATATCAGATTGAACAGCCACAGCACTGTTCTCTCTCTTAGTGTTTCTCTGTCATGGGATTTCTGTGTGACCTTGAGCAACTTATGATCTCCTCATGCTTCAATTTTCCAAGTTAAAAGTAGAAATAATAATAACATTTTGCTGAGCTAGGTCATAAGCATGATGTGAAAATCAAAGAGATAATAAAGAAGAGGGTGACAAATATAAAACCAAGTATTTCAATATGAATATCTACATATGTATTTAAATGTTCCAATCTTAGTGCAAAAATGTTATCTCATTTTTATTTGTATCTTTAAAGTGAATATTGTATATGTTTAGAATACATATTAATTTTGAATATTTCTAATGCTACTGGACACTTCACAGAAAAATTTTCTAGCCTCTGATCTAGGATCACATAAATTTAACCAGAGATTCTAGTTAGCTAAACCAGAATTGCTCTAATCCTTTTGGTAGGCGGAATAATGCCCTGCATCCCCGCACTCGAGATGTCTACATTCTAATCACCAGAACTTCTGAATACATTATCTTACAGGGCAAAAGGGGAAAGGGGACTTTACAGACATGGTTAACTTAAGGATCTTGAGATGAGAAGCTCATGGGTCACGTGTAATCAAATGGATCTTTACAAGGGAAAGAAGGAGGCATGAGAGTGAAAGTCTGAGACAGGTTTGAAGATGTGACACTACTGACTTTGAAGATGGAAAGGAATCACAAGCCAAAGAATGCAGGCAACCTGTAGAATCTGGAAAAGGCAAGTAAATGGGCTTTCCCTTAATACCTCCACAAAGGAGCACAGTTTTGCCAACATCTTGATTTTAGCCTGTGAGACCCATTTAGACTTCAGACCTTCAGACATATGAGACAAAAACATGGTTTTATTTTAAAGTATTAAGTTGGTGGTAATTTGTTAGGGGAGCAATGGGAAACTAGTAGAACTTGCTAAGCCTCTTTTGGCTGAGTAGCCACTCTGAGGTTGTACCAGTCAGACTAGCCTAGGGATGTTTTTAGGGGGAAAAAAGCAATATCATGCCCAGCAACAGTCAGGGAAGAATTCCAAATTTTCAAAATAAGTTTATATTACTCTTAGCCTTTTTGTCATGATCACTACCTAGAGAATGAATAAGTGGATATGATCTCTTTCTGGGACTGGGTGCATTTATTATCATACTGCCTTACTTGGTGTGTGGACTTAAGTAGCTGAGGGAGGTAGTGTCCGAAATCCTGATGAATTGATTTTTTAAGCAGAGTGCTCCAATATTCAACATTATCAGGTTCCTGTGGATACTAGGATTCTGGATGATTCATCAGCTCCCTTGACTATTAGCCTATTGTTCAGTAGCTTTTGCAATAAAAGGTGCACAATTGCCAGAGTTAAAATAATAATGAGTTGCTTAAAGTCAGAAATATGTTCTGAGAACTGTATCCCTAGGCATTTTCCTCATTGTGCAAACATCAAAGACTGTACTTACACAAGCCTACCAGGGATGGAGAACCTGCAGCCTCAAAGCCACATGTAGCCCTCCAGATCCCCAAGGGTGGCCCCTCTACTAAATCCAAACTTCACAGAACAAATTCTTTATTTGTTCAAAAATTGTTTATTTGTTCAACAAAATCTGGATTCAGTCAAAAGGCCACACTCAAAGATCCCAAAGGTCCCATGTGGCCCCAAGGCTGTATCTGTACAACATATTACTGAACTGAATAATGTAGGCAGTAGTAGCAAAATGGTATTCGTGATTCTAAACATATATAAATATAGAAAAGGTACAGTAAAAATACTGTATAAAGCATAAAAAATTATGTACTGTATAGGGCACTTACCATGAATGGAGCTTTCAGGACGGCTCTGGATAAGTCAGTGATTGAGTGGTGAGTGAATACAAAGTCTCAGAATATTACCATACACTTTTATATGACTGGCAGTGCAGTCATACAAGGATGATAAAGTAGGTTTGTTTACACAGTCATAAACACAAACATGTGAGTAACGTGTTGCACTATGATGTTATGACAGCCACACTGTAACTAGGCAATAGGAATTTTTCGGCTCCATTATAATCTTATGTGACCACCATCATATATGTGGTCTGTCATTGACCAAAATATCACTGTGGGTGAATGACTGTATAATAATATATATAACAAATATATAATGTGTAAATATAGAACATATGCATATTTTAATGTAATTATATGATATATAATTATAATTTTTTAAATTAATTATATATAATTTTAAATATTTATAGCCAAAATAGCTGTTAGCATGTCCTACTTTAACACACTTCTCTATCAAAAACTGCTAGAGCAAACAAACAAAAATTCAGCAAATATATATCTGCATAACAAACAACACAATTGGTCTAATCTTGCACATATAATGAAAGATAACGGACCTATAAGGTAAAAAGTAAATGCTATACACATCCATGTTTAAAATGGATGGAAATAGGCAAAACTAATCTTTCTATAAGAATCAGAATAATTATCAATTAGCGTGGATAGGAATTGACAGAGAGCAAAAGGGGGCTTATGGGAGGATGATAAAGTTCAGTTTCTTGATCTGGATGTTGGCTCACAAATGTGTTTAGTGTGTGAAAATCCTTCTACATACAGTATTCTGTGTTTGTGTATATATATACATATATACACGCACACATATATATTACATTTTATTAGAAAGCAAAATAAAAAATTTAATAATCATATATACATACACAAACACATATGTACGCATATATTTCCCAGTTTTGGCCACTGAATAGGCCTAGAAATAATGACCAATCCAATCATTATGAGTATACGTCATATCCAGAATGTCCTCTTTGATTGATACTTCTCATTGAAATTAATCAGATCTTCATGGTGAAGTGGCTGATTCCAGTTGAGAAAGCATAAAAATGATTGATGCCTGCTAGGGTCATGATCATAGGACTGAGAAGCTCATCTAAAGAGTAACTCACTGGACACAGATGAGGCAATTTGAGCATCAAAAGGAACTCCAAGAGCAATTGATTGGAGTGCATAAAATACATGAAAGCCATGAGCTATAAATATTATTTGAAAACAAAATTTATTGGCCTCCTTTGGAGAAACCAAAGGCAATCAATTAGTTATTTTGACAACTGGTAAAGATAGGGAAATAAACATGCATTTTACTTTTTCTTACATGTACTGTGCTTTAGGGTAATGAAATAGTCAATGAAAGAAAATTTGTGTTTGTAGAAGTATTCCAGATAGTGAATGAATAAAAATTCTTAGAAGTAAGCATGTAAAAGTGTCTTGAGACAAAAAAAGAATGAGAACTACTGAAGCAGAGAATATAGAACATTGGATGTGGATGATATTGTGGGATCTTAGAGGTGACAAAGGACTCCGGATTTTCTTGTGATGGACTCAAACAGGGACAAAGGGCATGATGAGGTTAGTCTTGATGTATTCAAAGCAGTTAGTAGTGGTGAGGTAGGAATAATGGGTGTCCCAGGTACCCTTGAATTATGGAATTATAAAGCCTGAGAAATGTGTCATATTGATAGGCCACTGGTTCTCTCTTGACTCATTGCAGGAAAAGAAATTTTACTTATGAGTTTGTGTACTCTGTCTTGACTTTTATTGATGGATTTGAGAACTTCTGGGGAAGCCAGAGTTACTGCAAGCCTGCCGGCCTTCACTTCCTCCTTTTAATCTGGTGAAGTCTTATCCTATTCCAATGGGTCATTGTTCATACCTGTTGAGACAGTTGTGAGCTTCTTTACAATGTGTGCTCTCCACCTTGATCCCAGGTGATAGACTTGAGAACTTCTGTCATATTATTTAATTCTCCAGAAAAATTCAGAAATAATTTCTGATGCCACAAATTTGGAAAATAAGGTCAATATGGAGTGTCATTTATTTGGGGATAATTCCTCCTTTAAAGAATAGCAGGTGATATGTAATATAAAGTTTCCATATCTTCTCTGTATATTAGTAAATTATATACATTGATGTATTTGATAATTAGAAAAAGTGAATAGAATATTAATTTGCCTTTTGAGGAACTATTTGAATATCATTTTAATAGTATTAAAACAATTGCCTAAATTTATAAGATAGTTATTCTTTCAGTTTTTATTCACTTTTTAGTGTCATTATCACTAATTACAACTCTTATAATTTGAACCAATTACAAACATCTTTGCTCACCTATATTTATTTTAAATATTAATGTTAAAAATAGGAAAAGTACTATATATTAGAATAAAAAGATAACAAATAAGTTTTAGCTTTTGGTGTTTCAACAACTGTGCATCTTGAATTGAGAAAAGTATAATGATCATTTTGTTTCAATATATTTCATTACTTAACCTAAATTTACCACATATAATCCATCATGACCTGATGGTGTCAAACAAAAATAATTGTTGTTTTAAAAATATACCAAATATATTGTCACAGTGTGTTCATTGAGATTAACGTTTTTGAAATAAAATTATTTTTAAGTCACATTCTGTATGAAACAAGTAAAATAACTTTCTTATATTTTGTTTTATGAAGGATGGTTTTGTCCAACACTGAGCATTTTGGAAAAAATCCTGTTGTTCCAAATTTGACATTTTTTTCCAAAATAAATTTCTTTCAAATACATGAAAGACTTTAAAGAGGTATCTGAGTAATGATGGCAACAGTAGGAATTAAATAAACCTGATAGCTTGTATTTGTTTTATTGCTAACATATTTTATGACTCAACAGCATTGCAGTTTTTTTTTTCCTAATTTTTGCTACAAAGGGGAAGTAAAACAACAGTTTATTGTGGCAATACTTCATACTGGCCTACTTCTGTAAATTGTCTTTAAGCTCTAGGGTAAAAAGAAGAACATTCATGCTTTTAAATTGGATACAAAAGTAGTTTTTAACCTGTAGCTGTTGTAGCATAAATTGTGAAATGCAGACTATTAGATATATCTAAAAGTATTGCTGCTCAGCTAATTATAAATACTTTTTTGGCATGCTTTACCTAGGGTGAGCTTATTTAGATTTTGGTTGACTATTTTAGAGATGAAATATAAGTTATTAGATAATTTCAGTTTCCAATAACATGGTTTTCAAGATAATATGATGGAAGCACAATGCTGTTTCCTTAACCTATCAAGTCCTTACAGAACAGAATGTGGAGTCACTCTGCATCTGGAAAAAAGAAAGAAAAGTGGAATAAGGAAGAAAGAGGAAATAAGAAGTAAGCAATCATGAACAATTATATTGAGAATAAGTGGAAATATAGGCAGGCATTTAAAACATTGAGATAATGCTATTAACCATCATAATTAAATACCTTAAGGATGCTAGTTTGTGGTGTGTATGAAGGCAGCTCAAAGGCAGCTTGTTTTAACATGTTCTTTCTACGCTAGATGTGAAAATTCCTATTGCCTTGTTTGCAGTCCATTTTTTAAAATGAATATTAAGTGAAATTGAGCAAACATCTATACTGTTCCTCTCTATATTACAAGATATTAATTAAGAATTTTTTAATTTCATATTTTATTTTTGAGAAAAACAGATTTAAAAAAATTATAAATACTTACTTTAATATTTCTACTTTGGAAGCCTAAGTGAGAGGAAGATTTTTTTTTTTTAATAAACCTTGTCTCTGTATTTTTATGCTGAGACTACAGTAACTAAAAATATGGTCTGCTTATTAGATTGGTCAATGCAGATTAGAATAAAAATAATAATCAAAGGTTCTTTACACTGTTTTCTATATAATGATTAGTATCATACTTTCCTACCTAAGTTCTGATGCATGTTTCTGTGTAGTTACACTTACACAAAATCCATTGCATTCCATTTTATGTGAATTAATTGCCCAACGTCTAACTGTAATTGTAGAATTATCCTCACAAATTTTCTCATACTTATATTTCTTTATCTAGTCCAAATTATCAACATCATTTCTGATTTAATTTTTCTCTAAGCTATGAGTCACCCTGTTATTGTAAAACATAATGAGAATACTCTTGGTTTTATCATTTAATTTAAGGACAACTAAACTTTCAACTCTAGGAAGAATGTTTGCTCTGCCAGGAATCAGCATATCTCTGAGGAAAAACCTTCTCCTTATTGGCATTTTTTCTGAACTATCTACTCTCACCTCCCACAAGTTTTTCTTAAATTTTCTTTTTTTAAATTTATTTCAGAATGTTATGGGTATATAAATGTTTTGGTTACATAATTTGCTTTTGTACAGTTTGAGTCAAAGTTATAAGTGTGCCCTTCACCCAGATAGTGTGCATTGTACCCGTTAGATGAGAATTTATCCATCTCCTCCCTCTCCTACCCACTTGATTTCCATTAAGTTTTACTTTCACATGTGCACGTAAGTGTTGATCAATTTAGTTCCTGCGTATCTCAAAACTTGACATATACGGCTCTTGAAAATCAGTGGGGATGTGCTCTCACAGGGTATCACCTATCAACAGTGGGTCAACTGCTGTAAGATTACATTTATTATAGCATCGTCACAAATAATTCCACATTTACGTTGGCTAGCTTCATATTCCAATTCAGATTTCTTTGTTCTGATCATAGTTCAACATGAAGGATATAGGAAAACAGCATACATCTCTCTTCATCATGAAACATTCGTACCTTAGTTCTTAATCTAATGCCTTAAATGTAACAAGGCTTTTTCTAGAGGAAATCCTAAGCATTACACAATACATGCATTTATTTCTTCCTAACAATATGTGTGTTAAATCTAGAGAGGCAGGTCTCTTTGCAGTCATAGCAATCTGTGCCTTGAGAAGGTTCAGTCTAATCAAACTCAAGTGCAAGTGTTTTAAAAAAGCACTTAAAATGATCTGAATCCAAGATAGTTATTTTAATCACATTGTACTGTGTCTATAGTTTTGACAGTTCTAGATTGCCCCTATGTAAAGGATTTCCCTGTTAGTGGTATAAATTCTGTTATTATGTGATTGCAATCAAATAGTAGATCAAAATGTAATTTTTAAGGCTTATGCATGTGTATAAAAGATACCTTTTTATTCTAACTGTATCAATTGTTATATTTTGTTTATATTAAAACTTCTAACGGGTAAAGGTAATTATTTTTCTTGGGTAAACATTATGTCTATGGGTGACTGTGAATTAATTATCCCTCTTTGCCATTCCTTATACTTTGACAGAGTTAGCTGAATACCTACCATTTCTATAAGGTTTTCTCTGAATAATTAACATTTTCTGAAGAGTCACATTAATCTCTCTCCTCTATTCATTTTAAAATATTTTTTCCAATATTCAAAACTTTTATTGTTCTTTCATTGACAGCCAACAGATGAAGGCAAAGTAAATATAGGTTCTATAACATTTTTTTCTCCCTTGCAAAGTAGATGCAGCATTTTGCATTTAGACACTGCAAATTCAAATGGTCTAATAGAGCTTGGCAGGTAAGAAGTTGAAGTGTTTTCAAAATTAAAGTTTGTAATGGAGCTTTACATCTAAAAGTATTAAATGCAAAATATTATCATTATTATTAGTAGTAATTAAATTGGTTCTAGCCAAACAACAACAAATTTCAGTAAGCTAAAATCTGCCCTTAGCCATTTTATTAGTCAGCTGGTGCCGCCGTGATAAAATATCATGGACTGGGTGGCTTAAACAACAGAAATATCTTTTCTTACAGTTCTAGATGCTGAAAGTCCAATATCAAGGTGCCAACAGGATTGTTTTCTAGTAGGCTTGTCTCCTTGGTTTGCAAGCTTCTCTCTTCCTGTGTCCTTGCGTGGCCTTTCCTCTGTATGCATGTTTGGAAAGAAAGATAACTAGCGTCTTCTTAGAAGGACACCAATCCTACAGATTACAGTCTTCTAAGAACTCTTGAAGGCCCTGTCTCCAAATGCAGTCACAGTGGACGGTTAGAGATTCAATGTATGAATTTAGGGGAGACACAGTTAAGTCCATCAAAGCTGTCAACTTGGAGTCAATGAATACGTTGGTGTGAAAATCTATTTTAAACCAAGCTAATGTACTGCTAGATAAAACCAAATTTATTTTTTTTTTGAGACAGTCTCAATCTGTTGCCTGGGCTGTAGAGTGCCGTGGCATCAGCCTAGCTCACAGCAACCTCAAACTCCTGGGCTCAAGCAATCCTTCTGCCTCAGCCTCCCAAGTAGCTGGGACTACAGGCATGTGCCCCCATGCCCGGCTAATTTTTTGCATATATTTTTAGTTGGCCAATTAATTTCTTTCTATTTATAGTAGAGACAGGGTCTTGCTCTTGCTCAGGCTAGTCTTGAACTCCTGACCTTGAGCTATCCACCCACCTCGGCCTCCCAGAGTGCTAGGATTACAGGCGTGAGCCACTGCGCCCGGCCAAAACCAAAGTTTTTTAAAGGTTTAATTTACTGATATCTCCTTAAGTAATATAACGTAGTAGAGTCCCTAAGAGTTCCTGTAATTTTTTACAGAATCCCATTAGGAAAATGAGAATGGAGTCTGCTTTTATGACAATAAGCAATTGAGGGGAGCCCCGTGTGTAATCTGAGCCTTGGTGTCAGACTGGCCCTGCAAAAATCATCCGTCGTATTAGGTGGGCATCCTTAGAGCCATCTCAGGTTCTCTGGCTTTAAACAGGATGTTAGTACGGGAAGCCAGGCAGCTGAACAAAGTCCTCTTAATATTGCAGCTGTGATAGGATACATTTTTCTTGTGTGTGAAGGGGATGGAGTAGAGGGATTGGTAGAATTTCTGAATTTTTTTCTTATTTATAGAACTAAGTCATATTTTCCCTATTTTAACTAGTGTAAAGAGTGCTTAATTTGACATCAGAATATGGATGTGGCAGGATGAGTAGACACAAGGACTCTGTATATCGCTTTAAAGTATGTCTTCCAGTATACTTTTCCAGTATGTCTTCTGCTACAATAAACTAGGGACATGAACAAAGGCATATAAGAGTGGATTTTGGAGATGGAGCTGTGAGGATGGACTCTACTGCTTGCTAACTTTAGACTCCCAGTTTTACATTGGAAAAAGGGAGTATCATTGTATCAACCTGATGAAATTGCTTTTTAGGATTAGCTATAATGGCCATAGTATAGTAGCTTGCACATGACCATAATGATTATCTTTCATTAGTGCTATTATTCTATATCAGAGTATCATTTTAGAATTGCACTCTAGAATAAAAGTTTCTTGAGGGCAAGGGAGATGTTTTAACTATTTCCCATTCTTCTTTATTTTTGTCATAATCTTACGCAATGCCATAAATACAGCAATCATGCAAAAACAAACAAAATAACAACAACAACAAAACCCCAATACACAAGTTTCCTTTCTGCATGCTTTTATTGATTATATTTTGGGTAAAATTACTGCTTACATTTTTTAATAGGTGATTTCAGGCCCTTAAGAAAGAGGGGGACCCAATGATATTGGTGAAAATGTTCTCAGAGAGAGATTAAAAGATAGCCATATTGTAAAATTTGATTTAAAAGGAATATAAAAGTAATTGCATGGCATAAAATATAATTAGTCACTGCTGAATCTTGTTTATCAATGAAAATACTCTTTATTTCAGGATCTAATGTCAGATTCCATCTCTATCATTGGGTTCAGTGTGAGAAGTAGGTAAGAGCCAGGTTTTGAATGTTTATATGCTACTTTATTCTAGAACAAATACTGAAGAATACATAGCCTCTAATCTGTAAATTGATTCTTCTTAAGTGTTTATGAATTTCTTGATTCTTTTCCCCTAAATCTCTGGCTATCATTTGATGGAACAGGCTGAAATAACAGTAATTGGCTGATGGGTTTAAGTGATAGTTAAAAGTTTTGGCTGCTTTAAGGGCTTTCATGTGTAGATTATAATGTACCCATAGTCATATTCAGGCTAGTTAGCAATTTGAAGTGCTTTGCTGAATCTGAAAATTGTTATATGATCAGTTATATGCTTTTGCATATTTTTATTCCACTTCAGTAAGCTCAAAGCAATTGTTATGAATAGCCAGCCCTGGTGAAACTGTGGTAACTAGTTGAATTTTCTCAGATACTTACCTATAGCCATATTCTTCTCTCTCTACCTAGTTGTAGCATTCCCCAGTTGCCCGATATTTTATCTTCTGAAGCCTATCTTCTGAGGTCATTGTTCTGGAGGATGATCGTGTGCTAACCTTCTGGACATCGCTCTTTTCTCTATTTACGTAGTGTTGAAGTGCATGAGCTTTGGAATGAGACAAAACTGGATTTAAATTAGAAGACTTACACTTACTAGTTATGTGTTCTTGAGCAAGTCTCAGTTTTTCTCCCTGAAAAATAAGTATATTAATAGCTATACTGTAAGGGCTTAATATGCCGGTTTACGTAAAGGGGTCAAAATAGTGTTTCCAAAGAGTAAATACAAAAGGAATAAAATGTTATCCCTGCAGAAGCACTTTAAAAATAGTGGATTGAGAAGATCTGCAAACTTTCTCATCACAGAAACAATCATAATTGGTGAATAGTATATAACAACCATTTGAAGTCTCCAGAAATTGTTCTGAGATCATACAGAAAAAAGGGAAACATTTATTTAAGAAAATGTACTAAATTGTGGTAAGAACAATGGGAGTCTGTGGCAATCTTCTTCTCCCCATTCCCTAGCCAGTGTGCTAGAAGGTCTACCATAGGCAGGTAAAGCCAAAAACACTAGCTCTCCCAGTTGAGAGCTGCAATATCTCTCAAAAAGATGCAGGCTACCAGCATTTCCTTTTTACCCCACTAATGCATTACAGAAATTTTACTCTAGGCAAAAGACTCTTAGAGATGTGTGGCTCTCATTAGCCTCCCAGTCCGCACTCTTAAAGAAGTTTTTCTCAGGTGAAGCAGGCCAAGAATACAGGGCTTCAAATAACCTCCACCTCAATCACTCATACGGCAAAGATCCAAAGCTGAGAAAGAAAATAGAGAAGACTGCAGGCCACTGCTCCTACCAACAGACCTAATTTGGAGCAGGGCATCACTTAGAGAGAAGCAAGGCACTGTCCACAGGCACCACTGCAGATCAGGGGCCCAGAGATTCTACCCACGAGATATTCAGACTGTAAGAATAGAGTTCCCAAGTCTCCCTAAAGAACCTGCCTTTATTAGGAACAGACTGTGAGAAAGTTCAAGATTAAAGGAGTTCTTGAAAAAAACAGTGGATTGTATTGTAAATAATTAAGCAGAAACTGACAGCTACATAATAGTGGCAAGCAAAACCACAGACCAGACAAAAGTTTAACAGCATGAAATAGGAAAAATGACATTTAAGAAAACCCCTACTAGTGATAAAGGAAGCCCCAAGGATTGACTTCAAAGACTGTCATTACAGTGATTCTAAATTAATTGGATTATACTGAAGCACTTTATGTGGAGCACTTTTTGCCCCAGAGAGATGTACAAAACAATACTGCAATCAGGTAGTAACTAATGGATGCTGGGTGCAACTCCAGTGGAGGAAGTTTAGCTAGAAGGTTACTGAGGAGATTAGAAGAAAAAAACATTACTGAGGAGATTAGAGGAAAAAAACACTATAAAAGTACCTAGTTAAAACTGTTGTCTTCCCTGGTGGCAGAGATTCAAGGTGTCTATGTGTATGTCCATGTTGATGCTCTCTGAAAACTGACATCAGAGTCTGAAGACGCTACAGGAAAACTACACTTCACTGAAATAATCTAGCCAAGTGAATAAATAAATAAATATAATAATAAATAAATATCCAAGCAAATAATAATAACAATAATCTTTGGTTTGGAAGAGGGAATATTTATACAGATGTGTTAAAATTTGAATCTAAAATTTCCATTTTTTCAGCAAAATATAAGGTATGCATACAAAAAAAGGAAGTAAGATCCATGCATAGAATAAAAAGCAGGTAAGAAAATCTGTCTTCAAGAAACTTGAGTTGTTAGAGAGAAAGACTTAAAGGCAGCTATAATAAATATGTTTTAAAAGTCTAAAAATAACTATTATTTAAAAATTAAAAGAAGTAAGATGATAAAGTCTTATCAAATGTATAACATCAATATCAATAAAAAGAAAGTATAATAAAAGAACCAAATGGATATTCTGGAGTCAAAGAGAACAAACACTCATGCATTTATGGGCACTTGGATTTTTTCCACATCTTTGCAATTGTGAATTGTGCTGCTGTAAACATTCTAGTGCAGATGACTTTTTTATAGAATGTCTTTTTTTCCTTGGGTAGATGCCCAGTAATGGGATTGCTGGATCAGATTGTAGTTCTACTTGTAGCTCTTTGAGGTATCTCCATATTACTTTCTACAGAGGTTGTACTGATCAACACTTATGTGCACATATAATAGTAACATTCATAGGATGTTGGGCAGATGGTAGCGGGGAGGGGAGAGGGGTATATACCCACCTAATGGGTGTGGTGTGCACTGTCTGGGGGATGGACATATTTGAAGCTCCGACTTGGTGGGGCAAAGGCAATATATGTAACCTAAAAATGTGTACCCCCATAACATGCTGAAATTAAAAAAAATAAATAAATAAAGAACAAACAGTAAAATTAAAAAAAAAAAAAGCCAAAATAAAGGGGCTCACTAGCAATTAGGACCTGGGAGAATAAAGTGATAGTGAACTTAAAAATAGATTATTGATTATTATGCAATATAGAGCAGTGAGACAAAAATTAAAAGAAAAGAAACAGAACCTCAGAGAAAGGAAGGATCCTATTAAGCATATGAATTTATGTATAAGAGGAGTATCGAAATAGAGGAGACAAAAAAAGAGATAAATAAATTACATAAAATAATGGCATACAACCTTCTGAATTTATTAAAAAGCATTAATCTACACCTGAAGGACCTCAAGAAACTTCGGGAAAAATAAACACAAAGAGATTCACACTCAGACAAGTCATGGTAAAAATCTTGGAAGACAAAGACAACATCTTGAAAGCAGCAAGAGAAAAAATGACTTGTCACATTAAAACAATAACAACAACACTGACAGAATTGAATGGAAAGTAGACAATTCAACAATAATACTTAGATACTTCAATGACAAAAATTCAAAATTGGATAAAACAACTAGTCAGAAGAAAATAGAAGACTTGAATAACTATACAAAAATGAATTCTAATGACATATATAGAAATAGTCACCCAATGGCAATGAATATTTATTCTTCTCAAGCACATGTGAAATCTAATAAGGCATATGTGAAGCCATAAAATAAGCATTCACACATTTAAAAGGGCTGAAATCATACAAACTGTGCTCTGATTATAATGGAATGAAATTAGAACTCAATAACACAAGAAAATTTGGGAAATTAACAAATATTTGGAAATTACACAGCACAATTCTAAATAACTAAAAAGTTCAAGAAGAAGTCACAATGGAAATTAGAAAGTATTTTGAGATTAATTAAAACAAAAGTACAATATACTGATATTTATAATAGAAAGCTAAAACAGTGAATAGAGAGAAATTTATAACTACAAATGCCCCTACATTTGTTGGTGAGAATGTAAATTAATATAGCTATATGGAAGTTCCTCAGAAAACTGAAAATATAACTACTATATGATTAGCAATCCCACTTATATGTATATATCTAAAAGAAAGTAAATCAGTATATTGAACAGACACCTGCACTCCCATAATTATTGCAGCACTATTCATAATAGCCAAGAGATAGAATCAACCTAAGTATCCATCAATGAATGAATGAATTTTAAAAATATGGTATATATACACAATGAAATATTATTCAGCCATAAAAATGAGTGAAATCCTGTCTTTGCAGCAGTATGGGTGGAACTGGAGGATATTGTGTTAAGCAAAATAAGCCAGGCATAGAAAGACAAATATTGGATGTTCTCACTCATATGTGGAAGCTAAGAAAAAAATGATCTCATGCAGGTAGTGAGCAGAATGGTGGTTACCAGAAACAAAAGGGAAGGAGGAGGGGGAGAAAGAGAGATTAATAGGTACAAAAATACAGTTAAAAGGTGTAAGTTCTAGTTTTTGAAACACAAAAGGGCTGCTATGGTTAAGAATTTATAGTATATTCTAAATTAGCTAGAAGAGAAGATTTGGAATGTTTCCAACACACACAAAAAATGATAAATATTTGAGATGATAGATATTAGGTTTGTTCCAGGGGTGAACCTGAAAAGTATGTATAGGACAGAATGCAGTTAATGGAAAACTTAGGCTTGTAAAACAGTAGCCTCAGCAGTCTTGAGTGTCTCCAGACATTGTAAATCTAACAGCTGTAGTCAGCATTCCTTCCCTGCCCCCTATAGGGATGAAGTTTATCCCTCGCTATCTCTCCTGATAAGGACAAAGCCAGAGCTAAAGGATGTGTGTGGCTGGGGCAAGGGTTCTAGGAGCTGGGTGTTTAAAAAATTTTTATTACATCAGTTGTTCTGGCCCAGATACTCACTCTCTCCAGAGAAACCCTCTATAAAACTCAAGGTTTTCCCCTCCCTCAAGGTGGAAGCTCTTTGGCCCCTGCCATCTGCCCCCACCATCTGCAGATGCTCAAAATAAACAACATTTTGCTACACATGAAGCTTCGTCTCTCTCTTGGCTCTGGACCGAACAATATAGATATCCCAATTACCCTGACTTGATCATTATGCATTATATGCATGTATCAAAAAACTCATGTACCCCATAAATATATGCAACCATTACATATCAACAAAAAATAAGATTCTCATATCAATGGCCTACCTTCTCATCTACAACAGTGGAAAATGTAAAGCAAAATATATCTAAAGCAAGAATGTAGTATTAAGAATGCAGCAAAAATTAATGAGGCTGGGAGTGATGGCTCACGCCGGTAATCCTAGTGTTTTGGGAGGCTGAGGAGGGAAGATTATTTGAGCTCAGGAGTTTGAGATCAGCCTGAGCAAGAGTGAGATCCCATCTCTACTAAAAATAGAAATAAATTAGCTGGACAACTAAAAATATATAGAAAATATTAGCGGCACATGGTGGCGCATATCTATAGTCCCAGCTACTCCGGAGGCTGAGGCAGAAGGATTGCTTGAACCCAGGAGTTTGAGGTTGCTGTGAGCTAGTCTGACGCCACGGCACTCTAGCCCTGGCAACAGACTGAGATTCTGTCTTAAAAAAAAAAAAAAGAATTACTGAACTACCCCCGAAAATCAACAAAACCAAAGATTCGTTCTTTGAAAAAATCAATAAAATGGATATAACTTTAGCCAGAATGATTAGAGAGACAGAATATTCAAATTACTAAAGTCAGAAATTAAAAGTCATCCCCACATACCTTGCTGAAATAAAAAAAAGAAAACAAATTGTGTAATTGAAAGTGTACAAATTCCTTGAGTGACACAAATTACAAAAACTGACTCATGAAGAAATTTTTAAAAATCTGAATAGACCTATAACAAGTAATGAAGTTCAATTAGTAATTTTAAAAATTTCCATTAAGACAAGTACAGGACAAGAAGGCTTCCCTGGTGAATTCTACCAAACATTTAAAGAAGAGTTATTACCAATCCTTCAAAGATTCTTTCAAAAAATGGAAGAGGAGGAAACACTTCCTAACTAATTTTATTAAGCCAGTGCTACCAAAATCAGACAAAGACATTATAAGAAAAGAAAATTCAGACCAATATCTCTTTTTAATACAGATACAAGGTTCCTGAACAACATACAAGCAAACTGAATCTAGCAACTTACAAAAAAGACTACTACCTACCATGATCAGTGGGATTTAATCCAGGAATACAAGGTTGACTGAACATACAAAGAGTATTTAAAGTAATACACCATATTAATAAAATAAATGACAAACCACACAATCAAGCATTTGAAAAAATCCAGGTCCCTTTCATTAGCAAACAAATCAAATAAACAAAACAAACACTGAACAAACTGGGAATAGGAGGAAACTTTTTCAACCTGATAAAGGCCACCTGCAAAAATTCCATAACTGCTCCCACACTTTATGGTAAAATAATGAAATATTTTCCCCTTTAGAACAAGAAAAAAGAAAAAAAGGACATACACTGTTCCACTTCTATTCACCATTTTACAAGAGGTTCTAGCCAGGACAATTAGGCTAAATAAATAAATAAATAGTTTTAAAAATTAAAAACATCCAGATTGGAAAGAAAGAACCAAAACTATCTCTATTTGAAGACAGCATAATCTTATATGTAGAAAATCATAAGACATTCACACAAAGACTATTAGAACTAATAAATTAATTCAGTAAGATTGTGTAATACAAGATCAATATATGTAAATCAACTGCATTTTTATAGATGTTATGAAAAATTTGAATGGTTAATTAAGAAAACAATTCCATTTATACTAGCACTACAAATATTTAGGAATGAATTTAGCAAAAGAAATTCAAGACTTACACTTCAAAATCTATAAAATATTGTTGAAAGA
Organism: Lepilemur ruficaudatus; assembly: GCA_963574885.1. Taxonomy (NCBI): domain Eukaryota; kingdom Metazoa; phylum Chordata; class Mammalia; order Primates; family Lepilemuridae; genus Lepilemur; species Lepilemur ruficaudatus. The sequence continues at coordinate 2,769 of CAUYRT010017407.1, read as the reverse complement.
AATTCAAAAATAACTAAATAGATGGAAAGAGATCTCACATTCATTAACTGGAAGATAATATTGTTAAGATGATGATACTCCCCAAATTGACCTATAGAATCAATGTAATCCTTCCCTTTTTTGCATAAATGGATAGGCTGATCCTAAAATTCATAAGAATATGTAAGGGATCCAGAATAGCCAAAACAGTCTTGAAAAGAAGAACAAATTTGAAGGACTCATTGCTCAATTTCAAAACTTACTACAAAGCTGCAATAACCAATACATTGTGGTTCTGCTGTAAAGATAGAAATACAGTTCACTGGAACAGAATTGAGAGTACAAGAATAAACCTTTATATTTATGATCAACTCCTTTCAACAAAGGTGGCAAGAAAAGTCAATACAGAAAGAACAATCTTTCCAACAAAGGTGCTGTAATAGCTGGATATCCACATGCAAATGATTTCAAGCACTTCATTGCACTGTATGCACAAATTAACTCAAAGTGGATCAAAGATCCAGTTAACACTATAAAATTTTTAGAAGAAAACCTAAAGTTATTCTACTTAGATATGATACCCCATATATAATACATACAAGAAAACAGTGAATAGGTAAATTAATTTCATTATATGTAAAATCTTTTATGCTGCCAACAATATCAAGAAAGTAAAAAGAAAACCTATAGAAATATTTACAAGTCATATATCTGAAAAGGAACTTGTACCTAGAAAACACAAAAAATTCTTACAACTGAATAATAAAATGGTGAATATCTGATTTAAAAATGGGAAAAGATCTAAATGGATATATTTCCTAAGAAGATAAACGAATGTCCAAAGTGTACATGAAAAAATTTGATGTTGAGAATTCAACATCATTAGCTGTTTAGGGAAATACAAATCAAAACCACAATGATAAACCATTTCACACACACTAGGACATCTATAATCAAAAACACAGAAAATAACAAATATTATGGATTATCGAGAAATTAGAACCCTCATGCATTGCCACTGGGAATACAAAATGGTGTGGCAATTTGGAAAATGGTTTGGCAATTCCTGAAAATGTTTAAGATACAGTTTACCTCATGACCCAACAATTTCGCTCCTAGGTATATACTCAGGAGAAATGAAACATTTGTCTGCATGAGCATTTGTACATAAATGTTCACAGTAGCATAGTAATAACAGCAAAAAAGTGAAACAACCCAAATGTCTGTCAACGGATGGATGGAAAATCAAAATGTGGCATATCCATGCAGTGGAATATTATGTAGGCTTAAAAGGAATGAAGTACTGACACATGCTGTAACATGGATGAGCATTAAAAAATGTTATGCTAATTTAAAAAGCCAGTTACAAAGAAACATATATGGTAACATTTCATTTATATGAAATATCTAGAATAGGAAAATCTGTTGTGGCAGAAGGTAGATAAGTTGTTGCCAAGGGTTAGTAGAATGGAAATGGGAAGTGACTTTTTTCCTTTTAGGTGGTAATGAAGAGGTTCTAAGCTTAAATTGTAGTGATAGTTATACAATATTGTGAACATACTAAAAAATATTTTAAATGGATAATTTTTAGTGTAATGTGAATTTTATCTTTCAAAAGTCCTAAAAATTGATGGCCCTTTCTCTCAATAATAATCCTGATTTCCATCCATTTTGAAAGACTTTGATAACCCTTTGACAATAAATTATTTCAATCAAGAGTAATATGATTAAGTAACTCTTCTTTTTACAATGAGTGATATAAGAAATACAAAAAGCATCATTACTTCTCTCAATATACACTGAATAAAACTAGGGGAAAATCCTTATAAGTAAAGAGAAAAATATGTAATGAAGAAAATGTGTAATAAATTTGTACCCAAAGGATATTTACTGATGTGTTAAGAAAATTCAACACCAAAATTTATGTCAAAATAGATAGGATAATCCATAAGCCTAAACACACAGAGACATAGGAAAAAAACAACAACAACAACAAAAAAAAACAGAGAGCGATACATCAAAATATGAACTGTTGCCACTTTGTTGGTAGAATTGTTGGTGATTGTCTTATTTTTATTCTTTTCTGTATTTATAATTTTTCTGAAATTATATATACTCTTTTTTTGTAAGCAATATTACTCTTTTAAAAAGAGCCAAAAAGATGTAACTTTTTCAAAAAAGTAACAGATAATTATTAAAAGTTGCTATAACTTATCCATATGCAAGGAATGAGGTTAGGTGACACAAAGAATTTGAGGCTATATAAAACAACAGCAGGCTTTCCAGAAATTTACCATTTAGTAAAGGAGATGAGTTCTGTACGTAAATCTACCACAGTGTTGAAACCTAGCATATGATTGATTTTATATGTGCATTATATATGTGTATTAGAAGCCACAAATGCTGAGGTGATTTTTTGGAGAGGACCCTCTCTGATAAGAAGGCTTTGTGGAAAAAGTGATTGGCATTATGTCTTGAAGATTGGATATGCTGTTGATAAGTTCTGTTGGGACAGAGGTAATTCTTGGCTAAGGCAATAATGTGAAAGAATATTCTGAAATTAAAAAATAATTATACTTGGGGTCAGAATAGGAAGTGTAAAGGAGAACAGACAAGAGACAAGACTATTGCGAGGTCATGGAAACAACCCAAGTGCCCGTCAATTCATGACTGGATTATTAAAATTTGGTATATGTTTACAATGGAATATTACTCAATTTTAAGAAATGACAGTGAACTAGCACCGCTTATATTATCCTGGATTAAGCTTAAGCCCATTATTCAAAGTGA
>CAUYRT010017406.1:0-28940 GCA_963574885.1 Lepilemur ruficaudatus | reverse complement strand
TGGGCTCAAGCGATCCTCCTGCCTCAGCCTCCCGAGTAGCTGGGACTACAGGCATGTGCCACCATGCCCAGCTAATTTTTTCTATATATTTTTAGTTGGCCAATTAATTTCTTTCTATTTTTAGTAGAGATGGGGTCTCACTCTTGCTCAGGCTGGTTTCGTACTCCTGACCTTGAGCGATCCTCCTGCCTCGGCCTCCTAGAGCACTAGGATTACAGGCGTGAGCCACCGCGCCCGGCCAAAATATGGTAGAGTTTTAAAATCACTCAAACTAATTCTCTTTTCTGCGTTATCCTATCGTCTTGCTACATGGTTCGGCGCATTTGTTTCCCTTTATTTTCAATTTTTAGAAGTTATTTCAACATTTACATGTTTGCAAGTCAAAGCTCTATAATAAGGTCCGTTCAGAGACATCTCCCAGCCTGTCTTCTTCACCCTGTTCCTCCCTCCTCTCGGGGGTGACTGTTCCTGGTCCCTGGGTTGTACCTCATTGCTTGTGTTTGAGAATAGAAGCCAATACAGCTTGTCATAGACCCTGTTCTGCACCTTGCGTTTCTCCTTAACCATTTTTTGGAGATGTCTGCATATCAGTAAATAGTGATTTCCTCATTGCTTTTGCAGCCGTGTGATATTCTGTGGGTGTACTATAATTTATGCAAGCACTCATGGATGGGCATCTGGGTGCTTTCCAGGCTCTTGGTGTTGTAAGTTACGTCACAGTAAAAACCACGTGCCTGTGCTAGTTCCCGTTTGACCCAGCGCATCTTGCGGTGGATTCCTAGAAGTGAGATGCTGGGTCAAAAGGTGACAGCAGGTGTGACTTGGCCACCTACAGCTGAATTCCCTTCCTTGGGAATTGTGTGTTTTCCTCTTCTATCCGCAGTGTACGGGAGCCAGGCTCATCAAATGCTTGGGTTTTTGCCAGGCTACGAGGTAGCTGAATATGCTTTTAATTTGCATTTTTTCTGTGAAATGTCTGTTCCTTTGCCCATTTTTCCAGTTGTTTGTCTTGCTCAGTTTTCGGTAGCTCAATGTACTAGGGCTTTTTAAACTCCTTCATCAGTAATAACAGTTAAAAGTAATGCTCTCCAATTTGTCATTTCTTTTTTATCTTGATGTGTTTTGCTACATGAAAGTTTTATTCTTACATTATTAAGATTTATTAGTCTTTTATTATTTTGAGTCGTCGTTAAGGAGGTTTTTTTACTTCTCAGTCACAGGAAAGTTTATCTGTATTTTCTACTGGTGCCTGTAAGGGTGTTCTACGTCTTGGTTCCTGGTCTGTTTGGACTGCGTTTCGAGTGGGGTGAGGCCCTGACCCAGTTCCACCTTTTGCCATATGGCTATCAAGTTGTTGGCACCATCTTCCCCCAGTGATTTGAGTGCTGCTTTTATCACGTCCTAAACGTTCGTGTTAGCTTGGGTCTATTTCTGGGCTTCCAGTTCTGACCTGTTGGCCTGGCTCTCTGCGTAGGAATGCGTTCCTGGGTTGGTGGTGGTGGTTTTGTGTTTTACTGTGTAGTGCTGTGGTTACCACATCCAGCCCATACTGCTCTTCTTCACGGCCGTCTTCTCTGTTCTTGTTTGTTCTGTCATGCAATTTTTATAGTTAACTTTTTCAAAATTGCATTAATATTTTTAAATTAATCTTGATCATTGACATCTTTATAATTTAGACCTTTTAGATCCTTTAAGCAGTGTCTTCTAATTTCTTTTTTACATTTGAGACAGAGGCTTGTGAACTCCTGGGCTGCCGAGTAGCTGGGACTACAGGTGCCACCACCGTGCCTAGCGTGAAATGTTGTGTTTTTCGTTATTTCCTAACTGGTTGTCGTTGGCACAAGTGAAGGCTGTTGACTTCTGGATTCTGGTCCTCCTGTTGTAAGGAGCATTTAATGAAGTAGTCGTTTTTTCAGGGTTTCTGGGTCGTGTGCTTCTTGCTGTCCAGCGTTTGTGGCTGTTTCACTTCCTCTTACCTCCCTGTGTGGGGATGTATCCTGGGGGTGCCAGGCAGTGGTGCAGGTGCGCGTGACCTGCCCTGGCCGGGCATCGAGGGCAGACGTCCTCCCGCACGCACGGTCTGGGCTTGTGCAGTCCTGGTGGAAGGGGTCAAGGTTGGTGGGCGACAACAGGCAAGGGTGACGGTCCATCTGGAGAGAATGCCGTGGAAAACTACGTTCTTAGAGAACCTGTAAATATTTTGGGGGTTTTTTTTGGTTTTCTTCCTGCTATAGGCCTCGGCAACTGTTGCCATTCCCAAAGAACACCATCGCTTTGTTATTGGCAAAAACGGAGAGAAACTTCAAGACTTGGAGCTAAAGACTGCAACCAAAATCCAGATCCCACGCCCAGATGACCCCAGCAATCAGATCAAGATCACCGGCACCAAAGAGGGCATCGAGAAGGCTCGCCACGAAGTCCTGCTCATCTCCGCCGAGCAGGTGAGAGCCGCAGGGCAGCCTGTGCTGGGGCTGTCTCTGACCCTGGAGAGCCGTCCGTCCCCGGTGTCTGCAGGGGCCGGTGCTCACTGGCCCGTCCTTTCTTTCCCAGGACAAGCGTGCCGTGGAGAGGCTGGAAGTGGAGAAGGCTTTCCACCCCTTCATCGCGGGGCCCTACAACAGGCTTGTTGGCGAGATCATGCAGGAGACAGGGACACGCATCAACATCCCCCCGCCTAGCGTGAACCGGACCGAGATCGTCTTCACTGGCGAGAAGGAGCAGCTGGCCCAGGCTGTGGCTCGCATCAAGAAGATCTACGAGGAGAAGGTGAGCAGATCCTCACGGGCAGGAACAGCCACTGGGATTCGGGTCTGGAGAGTTGGTTAAGGCCCAGGTTTGCCCCGTACGTAGCCTTTTATCCTTGGACAGGATGCTTGTTATCTCTCCGCTCGAGTGTCCAGTAGAGACTGGTGCCCAGGCCTCCCTCTTCAGGGTGGTGTCTTCACTGTCCTGTCTGTGTGGGGACCCTGCCCGGGGCCTCCGGCTGTGCTGGCAGGTTGCCAGCCGGGCTGCCCCAGGCTGCGGGGCGTACGGCTCAGAGTTGTCCACTTCTCTGATGAAACTGCCAGCTCAAGTTGGTGAACTTTGTGGTCTGAAACTTAATTTGGGGTAAAGACTTGGTGCTTTCAAGAGTTCCAGGGTGCAGTTAGCGGTTCTGGGTGCCTATGCTGAGGGGAGGTTCAGTCCTTGAGCAGTGGAGGTTCTAGGATTGCAGTGAGGTTCCGTCCGCACCACCTGCTCCAGGCCTTTCCCTCTGTCTGCACTTACGGTCCTGTCACTTAGAAAAAGAAGACCACGACCATCGCAGTGGAGGTGAAGAAGTCGCAGCACAAGTACGTCATCGGGCCCAAGGGCAACTCGCTGCAGGAGATCCTGGAGAGGACCGGCGTTTCCGTCGAGATCCCGCCCTCGGACAGCGTCTCCGAGACTGTGATCCTCCGGGGCGAGCCTGAGAAGTTGGGGCAGGCGCTGACCGAAGTCTATGCCAAGGTACCTCCGCTCGGGGTGCAGCTGTCTCCTCGGTGAGCTCTGGGGCCTCTGGACAGGCGCTTGAGCAGTAGGTGCCGTGGCCTGGATGGCGACGCTGCGGCGTGGGCAGTGTCGGCCACGGGTGCGGCCTGGCTTTGTCGCGATACGACCTTGAGCTCTGCACATCACGGCTGTGTCTGGTCTTTCCTAGGCCAACAGCTTCACAGTCTCCTCTGTGGCTGCCCCTTCCTGGCTTCACCGTTTCATCATTGGCAAGAAAGGGCAGAACCTGGCCAAGATCACTCAGCAGATGCCCAAGGTAAGGAGATGTTTTACTCTGCTACGTGGCATTGGTTGGTTTTTTTTTTTTTTTTTTTTGAGACAGAGTTTCTGTTGCCCGGGCTAGAATGCCATGGCATCAGCCTAGCTCACAACAACATCAAACTTCTGGGCTTAAGCGATCCTCCTGCCTCAGCCTCCCAAGTAGCTGGGACTACAGGCGTGTACCACCATGTCTGGCTTATTTTTTCTATATATTTTTAGTTGGCCAATTAGTTTCTTTCTATTTTATAGTAGAGATGGGGTCTCGTTCTTGCTCAGGCTGGTTTTGAACTCCTGACCTTGAGCAATCCTCCCGCCTCGGCCTCCTAGAGTGCTAGGCATTTGTCTTGTTTTCCGCCATCCCATTTCAAGTGCTGTTTGTTGCCTCTTGTCCCGTGGGTGTCTGTGAGGACTGCGGCACGTTTTCCAGAATCGGTGGTCCTGCTTGACACAGGCGCCTCCGTGCCGAGTGGAGGGAGCATGTCACTGGGCTAAATACATACTTTAAGAAACATATCTCATTTGGTAATTGTGGCATAACAGCCTACTAATTTGAAGAGCAAAACCTGTATCCATGTTTTGCAAGTGTGGATGTAAAATCTTTCCAGTTCACGGAAGGAGACAGCAGCACTGGAGCCGCGCCCGGAGCGCTGGGAAGCCCCCATCTTGCTCTGTCCCTGTTGTGTTCACACTTAGTTTCCAACTTATTTTTAGGCGTTTTCCTTTTTCCAGCTTCACACTCCTGGTCCGCACAGACACAGTGGCTCCGTGGGGCCCGTCTCCCTTCCCGAAATCCTCACCTTGAGTGTGGAAACCAGGACGGTCCTCGTCCGTGTAGAGCAAGTTGTGCGGCCACCTTGGGGCAGCGGCACATCTCTTAAAATGTCACCTCTGCGCTCTCGTGTTCTGTGTGCAACTGGAGAGGAGTAGGCCTCCCAAACGCTGGGAACAGTTCGCGAGCACCGTGCTGTCGGCTAGCGGGAAGGTTGTGGGACCACAGCATTAGCGCCATGATGCTGGGCCTCCCTTTCAGCTTTGCTCGTGTCTGGGTCTGACCTCTCCTCTTTGTCAGGTGAAGCAGTTTGGGATCAGTTGCTGCCCCCGGAGAGCAGCTGGGGGCTCTCTGAGGGTCGGCGACGGCACGCTGGTAGCCGAGGACACAGCCGTGCCGCTTAGTCTCAGCCCTCTCCTTCCCTGTGTGGCGTGGCAGGTCCACATCGAGTTCACGGAGGGCGAGGACAAGATCACCCTGGAAGGCCCCACCGAGGACGTAAACGTGGCCCAGGAGCAGATTGAAGGCATGGTCAGAGACCTGGTGGGTGCTCCCGTGTGTGTTGTGTGCACTGGTGTCCAGGGAAGCTCCGGTCGGTGGGGATGGGCGGTGGCCTCGCCAGGCAGATCCATGTGGCTGGGCACAGAGGCACCAAGGCTGGCTGCAGGGGGAGAGTCACGGGTCCTGGAGCAGTAGAAGCTGGCCGACGGCCCAGAAGAGGAGACATGGGTAGATGAAACCTTAATTTGAGGAAGGGGCCTTCCTTGGGGGCCAGAGGAGCGGTGTTCACTGCAACAACTCCTGCCCGTCAAGTATAAGAAAAGGAAACAGTTGATGGGTTCTGGATTTGGGTTCTAACTCCTCATCTGAATGACCGGGCGCGTCTTGTGGTCCTCAGAGCTTATCCTTGTAGATCTGTCTTTGTGCTCCTCCCACAGGTAAACCGGATGGACTACGTGGAGATCAACATTGACCACAAGTTCCACAGACATCTCATCGGGAAGAGTGGAGCCAACAGTGAGTAGGGCTGGCTGGTGGCCGCGGGGTGGGTGCTGTAGCCCAAGTGGGTGTCAGCTGGGAGGACGAGGACATCGGTGCAGGCAGCCCCGGCTGAGCTCCTGGTCGTGCTACTCTCCTACCCACACCCTCCTCTGCCTACCAGAAGAGGCCACTTTCCTCCTGCTTGGGGCTGCGTGTGGTTTAGAGCTCTTTAGGCTGTCGGTGAACTGTCCCAGCTTTCAGAGATGGCTCTGATCAGCCTCCCGGGTGATGCCCATGCATGCTTTTGCAGGCTGCCCTGGGCCTGCGGCTACATGTTCCAGCCAGACCACGGTGTTGGTGGGACTTGGGTGCTCACTCCTGAGTGTGCTTCTGAGCTGGAGCTCACTGAGGAACAGGAAACTTCTAGAGTCATGTCCAAGTAAAACAGCTTGGCAGGGGTGTTCTGTTGAGCATCGGTATATTGTCAGCTGGGTCCGGCGTTTGACATACCGTGTCAGGTTGTAGGTGTAGCACACGTGTGTGGTGGTGTCAGAACGTGCTAACTGAGCACTGGGCTGTGAGTCCGACTGCGTGACCGTCCCCACACACGGCAGTGCTTCCCCACTCTGAGAACAAGGCACTCTTGGGTGGCAGCTGCGAGGGCTGACCCCGTTCCTACACCATTCCGTGGACAAAGGGTCCCGTCCTGGGCTGCGGGGACCCGGCTTGTGAGAACACGGCTGAGGCCTGTGCAGCCCGTGTGTCAGTGGAGAGCGTGAGCGTGTCGACTGCGCTGGGCCTGTGTGTGGCGCGCTCCCTGGCGTCGGTCTCGTGCTCTGTGGGTGTTTTTCGTGGCAGGGCCGACGGTCTGCAGCCCGGTGACCTCAGTGCAGCCTTGCGCACGTTGCCTGAACCAGGCGCACGGCATAGACCGGCCCTGGTTTTGCTTTTGGCTTTGCTTCGCTGTAGTGTTTACTTGGATAAAAACTGTAAGGCGGTCCCGTCGTGTGATTCTAGCTTTAATTTCTGGTTTCTGCTCCCTAAAAATTACAGACCCACTCAGCTTACCGTAGTTACAGAATTGTCTCCATCCCGTTCTCTTTTCATCCACCTCCTGACACTCATTTTGTTTTACAATCTGAAGTCTGCAGCCCAGCGCCTGCGTCCTTTGCTCTTGTCTCGTGTTGTGCTACCGGGAGGGGCCGCATCTCTGGGTCAGCCCGGGACAAGGTGGCCGCCTTCCTGCCTCTGCCGTGTGCCCGTTGAGAACAGTGGCTCGTCCCGTGTGCTTGGCGGGGCTTTGCTGCACGTGGGCAGATGCCTGTCTCGTTTCATGGTGCTGTGGCTTCTCCAGAGTTAGGGGGCGGGATCTGAAACTGAGGGCCTGGGTCCTCTCAGGGAGGCGGCCGCAGGAGGACCTGCAGCCACAGCTGTTTGGCAAAGACGGCGAAGCGCCCGGTTTGGGTCTGAGCTAGAGATGGAGTCTCACTGGGCAGCAGTTAAGCTGCTGTGTGGTTCTTAGAGGGTTGGTGGGAGCTTTTGTCTCCAGTCAGCGTGTGTGATTTTGAACACCCTGAAGCCTGAGCCATACCCCAGACCTGCTGGTCTCAGGTCACAGCCACCAGTCGCTTGAAGAGCTCAGGGCAGTGTCAGCTCGGGGTGGAGCTGGGCCCGCGCTCCAGAGACCTTGTGATCCAGGCGACGATCGTAATTGGCCCTCGTTGTAGTCAGTGGAAATTCTTGTTTCGGAGGCTGCTCGTCGTTTGTGGTGAATGGAATTACCGACCAGTTTATCTGGGACTTCAGCCCTGCCCGGCCCGGCTGTTTGTCACGGGTGGAATACTGTCGGTTCCGTGTCCAAGACGTGTTTCCACTTGTGTCCCCAAGTAAACAGAATCAAAGACCAGTACAAGGTGTCGGTGCGCATCCCTCCTGACAGCGAGAAGAGCAGCCTGGTCCGCATCGAGGGGGACCCGCAGGGCGTGCAGCAGGCCAAGCGGGAGCTGCTGGAGCTCGCGTCGCGCATGGTGAGCCTGGGGGGCTGCGGGCTCCCGGTGAGGGCTGGGGATGCAGAGGACGGACGCCCACAAATCCCACCTTGGGTTGGGTGTGGACCTGACTCCTTGGGGCCAGATTTCTCCTATCCTCCCCTGGGAACCAGCCTGTCTCGTCCCAGTGGCGGCACGCCAGGATTGTGGGATGGGGTCTCAGCCTTGGCGGGTGCCTGGGTACCAGCTCCAGAGAGTGGCGGACGCGGTAGTCACAGTCCGATTCTTCCAGGCACCCCAGGCGAGTCTCGTGTGCAGCCGAACTTGAGAGCCGCTGCTGTGCCATTTGCTGCGGACAGGGGTTTGGGGGTGATGCTCAGTACTCGGGCAAGAGGGCCGCGCTGCTCTGAGCTTCTCGACGTTTTGCACCTGCTCACGCTGAGGTGCAGGTGCTCTGGCTCCCGTGGGTCACACGCAGTGGCTCTCAGCCTTGGCTGCCCCCGAGAATCCGGGACAGGCCAAGGCTCTGTGAGGACAGTGGCAGCACCTGTGGCTGGCCGGGGTGGGGAACATGCCCAGGGTGTCCTGCCGTCCACACGTCCCTGCATTCCCTGTTCCCGTGCCCCTGTGTGCCCACACTGGGGTCTCAGGTTGGAGGACCTCATCCATCTCCCTCCGCTGTTATCCGGGCGTCACGGCCCCCCCAGCCCATCCCCGGCCGCGTGCCCTGAGTTCTCCTCCTCCTCGTCCTCCTTCCAGGGTCACTGGCTCTGGCGTGTCTTCTGCCCAGACTGAGTTACTGATGGTCGAACCCTCATTTTTCTGTCAGCCTGATGCCAGTCTGACCCAGAACCTCCCCGAAATCTTTAACATGTCGCACGGGACATGCAGAGGAGGTTGAGAGCCACTTGTGTTTGGTGCCCTGCATTGAACCATCTTAATTACCCACGCAGGGAGGGTGCTCCGAGCCCGTGTTCAGAAGGGATCGCTCCTGCTGTGCGGAGCACTGACTCCGAGAAGAGCTGGGCTCGTGTCGAGTCCTTGTCAGAACAGAAGTGCTGGCTGAGTTGCTTTGGTGACCGTCACGACCATGATGGCACTTTTGGTTGAAGGGTCCTACGATCAGTTCTTTTTTTTTTTTTTTTTTGAGACAGAGTCTCACTCTGTTGCCTGGGCTAGAGTGAGTGCTGTGGCGTCAGCTTAGCTCACAGCAACCTCAAACTCCTGGGCTCAAGCAATCCTTCTGCCTCAGCCTCCCAAGTAGCTGGGACTACAGACATGCGCCACCATGCCCGGCTCATTTTTTGTATATATATCTTTAGTTGGCCAATTAATTTCTTTCTTTCTATTTATAGTAGAGACGGGGTCTCACTCTTGCTCAGGCTGGTTTCGAACTCCTGACCTTAAGCAATCCGCCCGCCTCAGCCTCCCAGAGTGCTAGGATTACAGGCGTGAGCCACCACGCCTGGCTTACGATCAGTTCTTTAATTGCACTTTGTTCAGGAAAGTAATGTGCCAGCAGCAGTGTGGGGTCCCTGGCAGAGCACACAGCGGCAGGGAGCACTCTGGTGGCTGCAGGTGCCAGGGCCCCGTCCCTCACCTGCTCCTTGGCAGCAGCTGGGCCGTCCCCAGGATCCCTGATGCCGCTCAGTGCGAGAGGCTCGCTCACCTTGCTGGTGATAAAGGACATCGTTGACTCTAATTATGTTTTTAGGAGAATGAGCGTACCAAGGATCTAATCATTGAGCAGAGATTTCATCGCACAATCATTGGGCAGAAGGGTGAACGGATCCGTGAAATTCGTGACAAATTTCCAGAGGTAAAGGTGTCTCAGAGACGTCCTTCGTCTGTCTAGGAGGGATCTGGTTCGCTCTGTAGCAACATTTGGCAATTTGGAATCCGGTCCTTCCTGATGATTGTACTCAGTCTCTGGATGACTTGTTCCAGGTTATCATCAACTTCCCAGACCCAGCACAAAAAAGTGACATCGTCCAACTCCGCGGGCCCAAGAACGAGGTGGAGAAATGCACAAAATACATGCAGAAGATGGTGGCAGACCTGGTGCGGGTATTTCAGTTCTTTGTTGTGCGACAGCTCAGGGCTGGGGTCGGGTCTGCAGCATCAGAGCCCACCCTTGTCCCCAGAAGCCTGATCTTGGGGGCGCACGCAAGTGCTGGGCTGGCTGCCATCCCTGGGCCTTGGGACAGTGGGGACGGCGTCTGTCCGAGTGCTTGGGTGCTCGGACCGGCAGTTAACCGTCAAGGCTGGGGCTTGTGGGAGGCAGGTGACGAGATTCCCTTTTCTTGTGCCCGGCTACCTGGTTTCCTTGAGATGTCTCCAGACACCTGGATGGAAAAACTCCCATCCAGCAAGAAGAGAGATGTGAGGCAGGTGGAACGGGGAGTCACACGTTGAGTTGTTGTGCTCAAACACTGACGTGGGAAGAGGTCTGGAAGGTGGAAGTGTGGGGGTGGGGGTGGGGGGCTGTGCTCAGGACACCACGGGGCGCAGCCGACTGCAGGGCCTCCCTGAGAGGGAGCGGTCGGGACCCCGGCACTGCATGCTGATGCCGTCACTGCCCAGCGGCAGATTCCCGAGAGTGCCGGGTCTGCGCTGCCTTGATGTGCCTTCTCAGCCCGTCCTTAGCCAGTGCTGGCGCTGGTGTGTGGTCCAGGTCCCCTCTTAGCCTCGGGGCTTTGCATCAGATGGCGGGACACGCCTGGTTGGTTGTTAGACGCGTTCTCTCCCTTTTCCTCATGACCTGAAGGTCAGAGGTGGGGAGAAGAGTCGGGTCTGGGTGAGTCCCTGAGTGCAAAGACAGCTTCCTACTGCGCTGTGCTGCCTTTGGGGTAGAGGGGTCTGCGGCTTCCCTCCTACCATGGGTGCGAGTTGTGCCGTCTCTTCTGTCCTTAAGGTGGAAAACAGCTATTCGATTTCGGTTCCCATCTTCAAACAGTTTCATAAGAACATCATCGGGAAAGGCGGCGCCAACATTAAGAAGGTGACGGTCTGTCCTGCGTCTTGCTCTTGCCGCCCTGGTGCAGGGCCCTGCACTGTCCCCTTCCCACTTCCCCGCCCTGCGCACTCTTCTCAGCTGTGGGAAAGTTAGCCCTTCGTGTTGGTCTCCTGTAGATTCGCGAAGAAAGCAACACCAAGATCGACCTCCCCGCGGAGAATAGCAACTCGGAGACCATCGTCATCACCGGCAAGCGCGCCAACTGCGAAGCCGCCCGGAGCCGGATCCTGTCCATTCAGAAAGACCTGGTAATGGGAGGGGTGTGGTAAGGGGGTAGACTCGCCAACAGCCCCTGCGGCTCTGGCCTGGGCTGAGCTGTGCAGTCGCTGGTCCGCACACGCCCGCGTGAAGAGCGTGGCTGCCATCTAGGCCGGCGCGTTGGTTGGTCAGTGGTTTCCTGCCTCGCGTCCGTGGCGCTTGCTTGCAAGGCCGTGTGACTTGGGTACTTGTTTTATTGGACATCTTGTTTTTGTTAATTATTATACTGCTTGAAAATCATATCCGAAGGTGCTTACAATAGTTCCCATTTCAAAAAACTAACATACAAGAGACTGGGCGTATTTACAGGGTTGCAGGTGGGTAGATTGGACGTGTGCGTCTGTGGGGTCACCTCACAGCCAGGATAATAAGTCCATGGCCGGCATGTTCCATGCCCCTCAGTCCTGCGAGCTCCCTCCACCCACTCAGCACCCCACACCCCCATCCCCAGCCAGCCCCTCGTCTTTTGGCCACAGTGGATAAGTTTGGATTTCTGCACTTTGGGTTGAGTGTGTCCGTCTGCCTTCACTCTGCGTGGTGTTCTGACATGTGTCCACGTCACCTGCGCCGGCGCTGTCTGCTCATTCCATGGTGACATTCCACCGTGTCTGTGTCCTTGTGTGTGTGCTTCGTAGCTAGCACCTTTTGGGAGTTTTCTGTTTTATCTGTTTGTAGAGTTTATTGCTGTGGATTGTTTTAGAGTCATCCTGTATCTCCCTTTCGCTGTCTATACTGATGCCCCCTCTTGTGATGTGTGATTGTGCCGTGACCTTTCACCCCTGGTGGTCATCTCTGCTGTGAAATCTGCTTTCTCTGATGCTAAAGTGGGTTTCTTTTCAAGAGTGTTCCTTTTAAAATTAAATGTGTCCCTGCCTTTTAAATTGTGATGTTTGCATTTGATTACTTCTGTGGTTATGTATGTTACATGTCACATACTTGGCAGATGTGGTTAAATCACATTGACTGTGGTTGCCTTTCTTTTCCCCCCCGACTCTGCTTATTGTACTGGTTGCATTAGGGCTGATTCCCGCACATCCCCCCTCACCGGAGCCCACCGTCGAGTGGCTTCATGCCACTTGATTTGGGTTCCCCTCCGCGAGCCCCAGCCTTGCTCTGTGGTCATGCCGTTTGCGTGTTATAAACCCCAAAATACATTGTTGACCTTTTTGTGTAAACACTCCATTTTTTAAAAGAGATTTAAATATTTAAAAGTTTACGTGTTTACCCACGTAGTTCGCATTTCTGGAGCTCTTCGTTTCATTGTGTAGATCCATGTTTTCGTTTTCTTCTGTCTGAAGGATGTCTTTATCTGCTGCTGATGAATTCTTTCACTTTTCGTGTGTCTGAAATTTTTAAGATTCTTCCTTCAGTTTTTTTTTTTTTTGGAGACAGAGTCTCACTCTGTTGCCCGGGCTAGAGTGCTATGCCATCAGCCTAGCTCACAGCAACCTCAAACTCCTGGGCTCAAGCGATCCTCCTGCCTCAGCCTCCCGAGTAGCTGGGACTACAGGCATGCGCCACCATGCTCGGCTAATTTTTTCTATATATATTTAGTTGGCCAATTAATTTCCTTCTATTTTTAGTAGAGACGGGGTCTCACTCTTGCTCAGGCTGGTTTCGAACTCCTGACCTTGAGCAGTCCTCCTGCCTCGGCCTCCCAGAGTGCTAGGATTACAGGCGTGAGCCACCGCGCCCGGCCCTTCCTTCAGTTTTGAAAAATATTATAACTGGGCATAGATTTCTAGTTGGTGGTCTTTTCCTTACATCGCGTAAGGCTGCGTCAGGGTCTTCCCACTAGACGTGTTTCTGGTGGGACCCAATGGCGGCCGTTGCTGGTCCCACCCCACGATGAGTCTCTTGTGCAGCCCCGTCTGAGATTTCATCCCAGCTCTGCGCAAGTTACGATGTGTCTTTGTGTAGTTGTTTTATATCTCTTTGGTGTTTAGTGAGCTAGTGAGCCTCTTGAGTTTCCATCAAATTTGGAAAAGTTTTGGTCACTATTTGTTAATATTTTTTTCTGTCAAGCCCTTGCTCCAGTCACCTGGGTATTGATGGTCCTGATGGTGCTTTGTTTATTTGGCTTCTTCGGGCAAGGGGCAACATTGTTTCTCTTCATCCGTTTTTAAAAATTTGTGAGTTATCTTCAGCTCTAATCTGCCTATAATCCCTTCTAGTGTGTTTCTCATTTTAGATATTACTGTTTTCATGTTTGTTCAGTTTGAATTTTTGGTTGACATCGTCTGTGTTTTCCATGGTTGACATGTTCAGTCTTTCCTTTGGCTTCTGATCATAGACAACGTAGTATTTCAGTGTCGTTGGCCAGCTGATTCTAACGTCTGTGTCATTTGTGGGTGGTTTTCTATTTTCTTTCCTCATTGTGGGTTATTTTTTTGTTTTGTGTTGTGTTTTTTTTTCCTGTTTCTCTGCATGTCTAGTTTTTTGTTTTGTTTATTTTGTTGAAGAGACACGGTTGCCCAGGCTGAAGCGCAGTGGTGTGACTGTAGCTCTCTGCAGCCTCAAGCCCCTGGGCTCCAGTGACCCTCCCACCTCAGCCTCCCGAGTAGCTGGGACTACAGGCGTGGCCACCACGCCTGGCTAACGTGGTATTTTTTAATTGGGTGTTTTTGTATTCTTCTGAATATTTTTTAGCTTTGTGAAGTGGCTCTGAAACTATTTGCTCCTTTTACCCTTGCTTTTAAGGTTTGTTAGGTGAGATCAGAGGAGTATTTAGTTTGCCCCAAATATTTCCCACTCCTGAGGTGAGATCCTTCTGAGGGTTACACCCAGTGTCCCAGAAAGGTGAGGCTCTCCCGTCTGGCTCCTTAGGACAGTGCCAGGCCCAGACCGTGAGTGGCAGGCGCTGTCTCCTGTAGTTTCCTTGGCCACGGCAGTTTTCTTACCTGTCAGTGTATGCGTGGTCTCCAGTTCTCAGGCTCTTTCTCGCTGCTGCTGTCTTGGGTGGGGCTCTGACCTCAGACTCCAGCTGCACCGGCCCCCTGGGCTGCCGGCTGTTTCTTCTCTCCTGTGCTGCAGGAGCAAATGGGGCAGGCGTAGGCTCGGCTGTTTCCTGTCTCTGGGGTCCTGGAAGCCACCGTGAGGCAGTGAATTCAGGGCCTGCTCTTCCGACTTGGCTAGAAGCAGACTCTCTTTACTAGGAAGAATTTATCTGTATTTATCGGCCCCCTCTCTGCCAGCCGGAGCCGGACCATTGGCTAAAGCAGCAAAGCGCGGTGTTAGATCTGAAATCGTGGCTTCCGTCCCGCGCCCTGTGCGCCGCCGCCGCCCCTCCGCAGCCCAGTGCGATTCACAAGGTCCCGCGGTGTCCAGCACCTCCCAGACCACGGCCTAACTCTTTCCCCGGGCCTTTGTTTGCCACGCAGAAACGTGACTTCCTCATCCCGCTGTGCTTGGTTTCAGGCCAACATTGCCGAGGTGGAGGTCTCCATCCCCGCCAAGCTGCACAACTCGCTCATCGGCACCAAGGGCCGTCTGATCCGCTCCATCATGGAGGAGTGTGGTGGGGTCCACATACACTTTCCCGTGGAAGGTTCAGGAAGCGACACCGTTGTCATCAGGGGCCCTTCCTCTGATGTGGAGAAGGCCAAGAAGCAACTCCTGCACCTCGCAGAGGAGAAGGTGAGCCCCTCCCGGGCAGGGGCCGCAGCGCGTCTTGACGGACGCTTGGTCCTCGCCGAAGGGCCTCTCTGCTCACTGTGGAAAACCCCACACGGCCTTTCCTTGTGGTGCGGCAGGTCAGGAAACGTCTTTATAATGTTACACCGTTTTGACTTTACTCTTACTGACGGGCCTTTCCAGGGCCAAGTGCCGTGTATATAATACAGAAAATTTGCTAGTCAGATTTACAGTAAAATTCTCCATTCTTGGCGTGTAATTCTGTGTTGTTGCAGACCGAGGCGTGTGACCACCACGGCCACGCACAGTTATTTCTGTCACCTGCAACGTCCTCCGCGAGTTGCCTTTGCTCAACCCGCGTGCGTGTGTTTCTGGGCTGTCGCGCTCCCGGACAGCAGGTGGCAGGAGTCTGGAGTCGAGTACTGGGAGCGGGTCGGCTCCGCTCTTTCTAGAGTTGCTTTGGCTGTTGGTCCTGTGCGTTCCTTTGCGCGTTCCGGGATCAGCCGAGAGGAGGCGCGCTAGCCTTGGCCTGGGACGGTGTCACTCCACCGCTGAGCGTGGGAGGGTGATGCCGCGGCAACTGTGACTCCCAGTCGGACCTCTCCAGCTCCTGGCCCTGGTTCTTCACGGGGGCTTTGTAATTTGTAGCGCACGGAGCTTGTGTGTGTTTTGCTTTAGTGCTGTTGTGAGTGATACTTTTCAGTTAGCGCCTGGAAATACGTCTTACATTTGCATGTTGACTTTGCTTCATGGGACTGCTAAGTAAAACTCACTCGTTAGTCGTAGTAACTTTCTGTAGGTTCTTGCTTTACGTGTGAAAGTCCAGTTGTCTGAACAAGCGTTTGCATCTCTTCCTCCCTGCTCTGTAAGCCTTGTGTTTCTCGTCTCATCGTGGGCTCGGACTCTGCGGCGCGTGGCGGTTGTGGCGGGGACAGGCTCGCCTTACGCGCGGTCGAGGGAGGAGAGCGTTTACTGGGTCAGCTGCAGGTCACTGCAGACACTCTCCAGTTCCTTTCTGCCCTGAGTTTGTGAAAATTTTGAGGGGAAAATGGGTGTTGGATTTTGTCAGGTGTTTTTTCTGTATCTACTGACATGATCCTGTTTTTATTAGAGTGTATTAAAATTTTTTTAATGCTTAACCACCTTGCATTCCTTGGGTAAACGCTGCTTGGTTTCATAGGTCATCTTTTGCTATATTGCTGGACTGGACTTGCTGTGTTCATTGGCTTTTAAGCAGTGCTGCTGTCCGTGAGTCTCTCTGTCTGAAGAGTGCAGGTTCTCTTGGGCACAGTGGTGGCACTTGTCGTCTCAGCTACTTGGGAAGTTGAGGTGGGAGGGTCCCTTGAACCCAGGAATTCAAGTCCAGCCTCAGGCAACAGCAAGACCTTATCTCAAAACAAAAAGAAGGTAGCAAAGTTCAGTTATGTAGTATTCTGCGTGTTGGCAGGTCTTTTCCTCTGCATTCTTCATGCTGTGAGCCAGGTCTCAGGGCCAGGGGAGGGCAGGAGGCACACTTGTGTGTCGGAGTCACGCAGCAACCGTGTTCTCCCCACGAGCTGCCACTGCGCTGGTGTCTGTGATGAGCTCAGTGTGTCGGGCACTGTCCTGGGCCCCGGCTTCTTGGTGTCGTACGAGGCCTTGTGCTGCCCTGAAACCTCCGAGGGCCCTTCCTTACCTGCGTCTGTGTCGGCTTGTGTCTCTCCAAGCTCGAGCTTGGGGAGTTGCAGGTTTGTGTGGGCCCGTCTCTAGCAGGTGTGTAGGGAAGGAGCCCAGGGAGCATCTGCGTGTGGGGTGCTCTGCGGGTGCACCCCACTGTCCTCAGGGCGTGAGCACTGCCAGCACCTCATCCTGCACGTGTCAGCCCCGACCAGGGCCAGAGTGGCTTGGGGCGGTTTGGTCTTTGCATGTATCTGGCGGGACCGGGGTTCTCTGTCCGCTCTTCCCCGCTGGCGTCTTCTGGATAGTTGTGGAGAAAAGGCACAAGTACTCTCTGCCCGGGCGTCCGTCTGTCGGACTAGGGAGCTGTGAGGAGCCCCATTCTGGGGGTGCAGGCGAAACGTCAGGACATGGGGGGTGACCCTGCAAGGGGAGGGAACCCCCACACACACCGCCGTCCTCTAGGCTCCTGTCCGCCTGCGCTGTGGCCCAGGCAGGTGGCATCGGGCTGACGCACTTGGGGTTGGTTTCTGCAGCAAACCAAGAGCTTCACCGTGGACATCCGTGCCAAGCCAGAGTACCACAAATTCCTCATTGGCAAAGGGGGCGGCAAAATCCGCAAGGTGCGTGACAGCACTGGAGCCCGGATCATATTTCCAGCGGCGGAGGACAAGGACCAGGATCTGATCACCATCGTGGGGAAGGAGGACGCTGTGCGGGAGGCACAGAAGGAGCTGGAGGCGCTGATCCAGAACCTGGTAGGTCCGGGCCTCGGCCCCGCCCTGTGAGGTGTGCCGGTGTTGGGGGGGGGTCACCTTCACTCCTGTCTCCGCCCCGCAGGACAATGTGGTCGAAGACTGCATGCTGGTGGACCCCAGGCACCACCGCCACTTTGTCATCCGGAGGGGCCAGGTCTTGCGGGAGATCGCTGAGGAGTATGGCGGGGTGATGGTCAGCTTCCCACGCTCCGGCACACAGAGCGACAGGGTCACCCTCAAGGGTGCCAAGGACTGTGTGGAGGCGGCCAAGAAGCGCATTCAGGAGATCATCGAGGACCTGGTAGGCGCCCAGGGTGCTCGGGTGGGGCTGTCGTCCCCAGTGGCCACTCGGCAGCGCCTGTGGCTGTCGCCCGCAGCCCCGCCGGGGTCAGGAAGCAGCTTGCGGCCCTCGGTCCTCCCCATCGCCTGCCTGGCCCCCTCCTGAGCACCTGGAGAAGCTGCCCCTGGGAAGCACCTTCCTTTTAGTGGCAGCATGACCCACGCGAGGCATCAGCTTTCTCCTCTTTGTGGAGAGACCCGCGGAGAAGCCACGCGAGGGTGAAGCCCCTCGCCCCTCCCACAGCCCTGCCACGTGTCTGGACACTCCCCGAGCATGGCTGGCGTGGCCATTCTCCGGGGACAGCACCTCATCTCCTGGGACACGTTTAGAAAAAAAGCCTCCCCTTTGGGGCCTGCCCTCCCCCACCCCCACTTGCACCTGGAGTTCTGGGTGTGCTCAGGGAAGAGGCGTCCACCTGCGCCAGTGGCCGTAGAGCACTGGGAGACGGTGTGGAGTTAGTTGGCGCTGAGGAATTTAATCTTTGCTCATTTCTTTTTTCTCTGTGTTTCTTCCTCCAGGAAGCTCAGGTGACAGTAGAATGTGCTATACCCCAGAAATTCCATCGATCTGTCATGGGCCCCAAAGGTTCCAGAATCCAGCAGATTACCCGGGATTTCAATGTTCAGATTAAATTCCCAGACAGAGAGGAGAACCCAGGTGGGTCCCCATCGGCCTGTGCTCACTGTGAAGGGTGGTCCCTCTCCACGCGAGGGGCAGCACGCGCCCCAGTGGGGCTCTGGCCTTCCTCTCTGCGTAAACACCGTCCGCGTGTTCCGGGGCTTCAGAACTTCAGGGTCACTTCCCTGGTCTCTGAAAGACGGGCCAAGTCAGTGACTCTTAGGGTGACAGGGTGCCCTTGGTGTGTCCCAGAGACACACGGTGACAAGACGGGGGAGAGAGGCCTGAGCATCTTACCCAGGAAGTCCCGACGTTCAGTTCTGGGCGTTCCAGTGACATCATTTGCACTGAGTGTGTGGTGAGGTCTCCCAAGCCCCGTGCGGAGCGGCCTCCTCTCTCCACGCTGCTCTCAGCTCTGCGGGGTGTGTCCCCTGGGAGGTCAGTCGCCTGCAACCTTTGACTGGCAGGGGCACCGTCTGGGTGGTGGCAGTTCTTCTAGAACTGCCTGTTAGCTCCGGGTACCCTTGCTGTGACCCGGTTCTGCGTGTGACAGAGAAGACAGATGTCGGTGGTGGGTGACCTGACCGTGGGTGCAGGGCCGGTCCCCTCCCCCTCCTGCCGGCCTGGCGCCTGTGGGATGATGGACGTGTCCCCTGTCTGTGTACGTCCTCATCGATCCGTCTGGTCTGGCAGGCGGCCCTGCAGCCTGTGAGTTCACGTGATGCCCCTTGTCTGGGCATCAGGGAGCTTGTCACGCGCAGCCCGTGGAGCCTGTTTCCCTGAGAACGCGGCTGCTCCAAGAGGGAAACTGCCACTGGCAAAGCCGCCCTGCGCACTGTTTCTGTTCACACTCGGCAGTTACTGCAGACTTCCGCTTTCACATACCTCACAGTAAAGAGAGGCCGCAGGGAGCAGCGTCGTGTGTGCCCGTCCTCCACAGTCCCTCCCCCCGTTTACACGCTCGCTTTCCCCGAGTCCTTCGCGTGTAGTTTTTAGACATGTCCCTTTATCGATAGTGTTTTCTGAGAACACAGATCATCACGTCACGGCGCCTGCGTCAGAATCAGATCTAACGTTGTGTGATACGACCGTCTAATCTGCCGTCTGTTCAAATGGCCGGTTCTGAAAGCCTCCCTTGAGCCCCGCCCGCCCTGGGGCCGCGGTGGCTGTGGGCAGATGTGTCTGTCCCATTCCGTGGGTGGATGTGATTTTGGCGTGTACTTGATACGCGTGGTCCCCTGGGAGCCCCTCAGCAGTGTCTGTGTCCCGCCGCCGCCCCTGTGCCCTCGGGGCTCTTCCTTCCTTTCTGGCGTGAGGGCTGGCGCGGTTTATTGTCGTGTCTCCCTTACTGCCTCTCTTAGATCTCGAAACCCCTCTCTGCCGCCGTCCCTGAGCTGGCTCACCTGCGCGCCCTGCCCGCAGCCGGGCCTGCTGAGTGCTTCTCTGTAAATCAGCTTGTTTGGTCGCGCTCAGCCTCTGCCACGCCCGCTGGTAGCTCTGGTTTCAGAGCGGGGACGTGCGATGCGGGGTGTGGCCCCTGCAGGGCCCACCTGGCCGGAGCCCGCCCAGACTGGGACCCCCTGCACAGGCAGGTCTCCCTCCCCTTCCCCCAGCACGCAGTAGGTGCTTAACGAACGCTTGCATGCTGAGCGAACCGTGGGGTGCTTGGGGCCGCTGTCAGCTGTGCCTCTTCCCTCCGTCCCTAGTGCACAGCACGGAGCCCGTAGTCCAGGAGAATGGGGAGGACGTCGGGGAGGGGAAAGAGGCCAAGGAGGCCGAGCCCGGCTCGCCCAGGAGGTGCGACATCATCGTCATCTCTGGCCGGAAGGAGAAGTGTGAGGCTGCCAAGGAGGCCCTGGAGGTGTGTCTGGCCCTCCCTTGGGGCCTCGGGCCAGTCAGCAGCGGGTGGGGGTGGCCTGGGTGGGGGGCCGGACGGGGCCGGCTGCTTGGGGTGCGGCCCTTTAGGCCCGCGGGGCGGGGTCTGTGGAAGGGCCTGAGCGTGGCCTCCATCCTCTGTTTGCCACCCGTGAAATGGGGCTGTAACCAGGCCTAGCTCAGGCGTGTGAGGATGGGCCCTTCATGCAGGGATGCTGGTCCGCATTGCGGTGCAGGGACAGGCCACATGCAGGCCCGTTTTGCGTCGGTGACCTATGTCATGGAGGTGAAGTGGTCCGCCCTCGAGTCGAAGGTCCTGGTGGCCACTGCTGGCGTCCGTCTGTCCTCCACTGTCTCAGCCTGACGTGACCGTCTCCCCTGCAGGCATTGGTTCCTGTCACCATTGAAGTAGAAGTGCCCTTTGACCTCCACCGATACGTCATTGGGCAGAAGGGGAGCGGAATCCGCAAGATGATGGACGAGTTTGAGGTAGGCCCTGTCCTCAGCGGCCGCGGCCCGGGGTGGGTGCCCGAGTCCCCGTCTGTCTGGCGGGGATGGCTCACTCCACAGGGGCGGGCTCCTCCTCCTGGTCGTCAGGCCTGCCCGTCCCCGCGCAGGTGAACATACACGTGCCCGCGCCCGAGCTGCAGTCTGACATCATCGCCATCACGGGCCTCGCGGCGAATCTGGGCCGCGCCAAGGCGGGGCTGCTGGAGCGAGTGAGGGAGCTGCAGGCCGAGCAGGAGGACAGGGTGAGCACGGCGAGGCGAGGCCCGCGGGCTCCCAGTCCCCAGGCGCAGCGGGAGCCGGGGGATTTTAGTGGTGCCGGTGCCCCAGTTACGAGAGCGCGGCTGGGGGGAGGCCAGGCCATGCCCGGCGCGGGCAGCGTGCCGAGGGCTGTGGGATGGGCTGAGGGCGTGACGCCGCGCTTTCCCTGGTGGAAAAGCGACAGAGTCGGGCTTCTTGCAGAGGGGGCCCCCGACCTCTGCAGCACAGGGCGGTCTCGGGCTGAGGTGCCGGGCGTGGCCGTTCACCACGGGGCGGAACTTTCCGTTTTTCATCAGTGTGTGGGGGGGAGGGGCGGAGCTCGGAAACCCGCTCACAGGCCGACGCCCCGTGGCCTTGGGGCCTATGACAGGGCCACCTCTGACAGGGCCACCTCTGGCACAGACCCCCTCGGCACTTGGTCGCCGACTCCCGTGCCCAGCGCTAGAGGACCAGGACGTTGTTTCATACTCCTGGTCAGATCCCGTTTCACAGATGCCAGAGCAGGTCCCCAGCCGTGGCTTCACCGCCCGGCTCCCCGTTCCTGGGCCCAGTGCCCCCTCGGTCACGTCAGAAACCGGCAAGAGCCTGATTGGAAGGGTTTCTGTGCCTGGTGTGGAGGGGCCGGGTCCCCTGGTTCTCACTGTCAGCAGTGACTGGGGGTGGTTGTTAGACTGGAGAACTGCCCCTGCTCTGGAGCACAGAGCTCCACAGAAAACTGGGGCGTCTCTCCCTTGGGTTTCTCGGGGGGCAGCAGGGCGTGTTGCAGGGACAGGGCGGGGCGGGGCTAGCGCTCTGCTCTCCGCCTCATTTTCACGGGTTCCTTCATAGGCTCTGCGGAGTTTTAAGCTAAGTGTCACTGTGGACCCCAAATACCATCCCAAAATCATTGGCAGAAAGGGGGCAGTGATCACCCAAATCCGCTTGGAGCATGACGTGAACATCCAGTTTCCTGACAAGGACGATGGCAGCCAGGTGAGAGTGACCCCCGGGTAGGGGCCTGGTTGGGGCCCATCGTTGGCTTTCACCCTGCCTGGGGAATGGTGACCAAGCAGACTCTGGTAACGCACCCAGATGTCTCCGGAGAGCTGACGTCAGCTCAGGCCGAGTCTTGGGTTTGCAGGTGGGAGCGGCGTCCCCAACACCACATGTGGTCTGGGGGCTCAGGTGTTTCCTCCTGTGCCCATTCCTGGCAGGGAGCAGGGCTGCGGCTGGGCCCCTCTTGGGCAGTTGTGCTGACAGGTGTCATTCCCTCACCCGCCCCCTGGGCCTCTGAGGCCCCCGGCGGGCCGTGGGCACAAGACACCCGGACCTGCCCTCGCAGCCTCTGGCTGCACTCGGAGGACGGTGGAAGGCAGCCCCGTCCTCAGTGCTGGGCTCCCCCTGGCCCGCCCACGGCCCGTCCTGGCTCACAAGTGTGCGGCGGTGCTCCCTCCCTCAGGTGTGGCCTCTCTGAGGTGGCCCCAGTGTCGGGGGACCCTGCAGCCCCCCTGGGCACAGCCTTCCCCAGCTCCGGCTGCCCTGTGGAGGGTCTGCTCGCCGTGCGTGGGTCGCCGTGGCCGTGCGCGTCGGGGAGCTCAGGAGCCTTGGTGGCCGCGGTCTCTCCAGCCACCTGGAAACAGAGCACTGGGCCCTCCATCCCCACTGCGTCTCTTGCCCATGCTGCGGGGGCCGCCTGCCCGCCTCACCCGCGTCCCCCAGCGCCTGCTGCCTTTCGGTCTTTGAGTCACGTGGGTTCAGACGCTCAGCCGGCCCGGAGGGGCTGCTTGCAGGGTCCTGCGTCCTCGCCCCGGGGCCTTCGCTAGCCTGGTTGTCTCGGTCTGCAGCGCTCCGCTACGGAACCCTTCACCTCGCCTTGCGTTTCCTTTTGCTTTCCCACGTAATTGTCCGTTTTTAGAGTCGTTGTTTAGTGTTTGGACTAGTTCAGCCAACGTTCCGTGAGCTGAGCAGAGCGGGGCAGGCAGACCTCTCGTCACGCGCAGCTTTCTCTGGGGCGAGCTATGCTTCGCTGGTGACGCTCAGCGCCTGGCCGTGCCGCGACCACAGTGCAGGGCCTGGCTCTGCTGGTGCTGGTTGTGGGTGGTGCCGCCCCCTGTGTGCTTTGTGTCTGCACGGCAGGCTCCCAGGCTGCTGCCCTGCTGTCCCCCGGGGTCTTCTCTGCACCCAGGGTGGGTCCTTCTGCTCGTCTGTGTCCTCTCGAGGCGTTTGTCCTGGTTCTCGGGTCCCGTCATGTGATTTCTGCTCTCGCACTGTGGGTGCACTGTTCTCGCCCGTCCTGGAGGTGGGGTCACGGCTGTCTTGTCACGTTTCTGGCCGTCTGCCCTGAGTTGTGTTTGCTCCATCCGCGTCTGGCGCGGGGCAGCCGGTCCGTCCCTCCGTCTGGGGTGGAGGCAGGACTGAGCAGGTGGGGGCTCCAAGTGGGGGACTCCAGCCGGTCAGCCTGCAACACGGACACCCAACCTCGGCCGAGGGGCAAAGGAGGTGCAGGCCCAGGGGCCTTAGCACTGTGGTCCCGGCCCACACGCTCACCTGCCTGCGTCTCCTTTGTCTTGCGAGGCAGGTGTCCTTTCTGGTCCTGTAGTGGACTCTCTTCGGTGGGGTTAGGTGGGAGCTGAATGGACGTTAACCTGTCTCTTTAAATCATCCACCCGCTGCTGTTTCCACCCCCTTTATCTTCCACACTGCTGAGGGGGCGCCCGGCGTTCTGGCCCCGTGCACCCCGGTGCTTCCTGCTGGGCCAGCCCCTGCCTGCCGTCCTCAGTCCCAAGGAGATACCCGTGTTTCTGACTGTGCGCTCTGCGCCTCTTTTAGCCCCAGGACCAAATCACCATCACAGGGTATGAAAAGAACACGGAAGCTGCCCGGGACGCTATACTGAGAATCGTGGGCGAACTTGAGCAGATGGTGTCCGAGGATGTTTCGCTGGACCACCGTGTTCACGCCCGGATCATTGGCGCCCGCGGCAAAGCCATCCGCAAGATCATGGATGAGTTCAAGGTGAGCCCCGAGCCGGGGGGCACAGCAGGTGGCACCCCACGCTCCCCGGGGACTGCCTGGCGTCCTGCGGTTGTCTTGCGCAGGCTGCTGGCCACACGGGGCTGGCAGGTGGGGTGAGGCCGGGCCCACTGGTCAGCGTAGACACAGCCAGCGGTGGCTGCGGGAGGCTGCCGCCTGCAGGGGCCATTGGGAGGGTGGAGCCGGCCTGTCACCTCAGCCTGTCACCTGACGGGTCCCCCATGAGGCGGGTTTCACACGAGAGCATGCAGCAGGCGCCTGGCCCGCCATGTCTTCTAAGACCGAGGTGCTGCTGAAACGCGCTGGTCTGCCTCGACGGCGAGGGCGACGCTTTTGAAGGGACGACTCTGAAACCCGATTCCCGAGTTTTTGTTATGTCAGAGGGAAAACGCCTCACTAGAGGCAGACGCACAGAGGGACCCTTTGGTCCAGAGCCTTCGCTCTGAGCCCCTGAGCAGGTCTTTGCGCCTTCCAGGTGGATATCCGCTTCCCGCAGAGCGGGGCCCCGGACCCCAACTGCGTCACTGTGACGGGGCTCCCCGAGAACGTGGAGGAGGCCATCGACCACGTGCTCAACCTGGAGGAGGAATACGTGAGTGGGCGGGCGGGCGGGGGGGAGGGCGGTGCCGCCCGCTGTGCCCGGTGTGCTCAGACCAGCCCCGTGCCCGCAGCTGGCGGACGTGGTGGACAGTGAGGCCCTGCAGGTCTACATGAAGCCCCCGGCGCAGGAGGAGTCCAAGGCGCCGTCCAAAGGCTTCGTGGTGCGTGACGCTCCCTGGACCGCCAGCAGCAGCGACAAGGTCAGGCGGGGTCCGGGGGGGGGTCGGCGGGCAGTGGGGGGCTCGGGCGGCCGCTCCGGGAGCTGTTCAGGGGCTGGGAGAGCGGCCCCCACTGAAGCTGCGTCCTCCCCGCCAGGCTCCGGACATGAGCAGCTCCGAGGAGTTTCCCAGCTTTGGGGCTCAGGTGGCCCCCAAGACCCTCCCTTGGGGCCCCAAACGATAATGGTCAGAAGCAGAACCTCCAGCCTGCGGAGCCGGACCCGACCAGCAGCTGGACCATCCGCAGGTTGCCGACACTCTCCCATCCCGAGGTCTCGCAGCGAAGCCTGGCGTGGCCGGCTTCTCCGGAGCCTGGCGGCTCCGCTCAGGACCTGTCCCCGACACTCGACTCTGGGCCTCCTCGTTTTAACACTAAGCAAAGGTAACCGAGCGTTTCGTGACGAGATAACACAGACTCCAGCTTCTGGTCCACCCAGCATGTCAGCCAACACCTGACTTCATTGCGAGAGCTCCACGCTGTGGCTAGGAGTCGACTTCCTGTGTCATGACCTCAGGAAATAAATTTCCTTGACTTTGTAAAAGCCAAAACGCTTGCCCTCTTCCTTTCCACCTCCTGCTATCCCCGGAGTGCGGCCAGCGCCCCCAGCCGCCCCGCCTGCCTGGCAGACTCCTGGGGGGAGGAGGCCTGGCTTTAGGGGCAGGGGGCGCTGTCCTGCAGCTGGGGGCCCCAAGGCAGAGGGTGACGTGGGTTCTCGGATGGCTCTGA
Source organism: Lepilemur ruficaudatus (assembly GCA_963574885.1). Taxonomy (NCBI): domain Eukaryota; kingdom Metazoa; phylum Chordata; class Mammalia; order Primates; family Lepilemuridae; genus Lepilemur; species Lepilemur ruficaudatus. Next base: position 3,931 of record CAUYRT010017406.1, on the reverse strand, counting down.
TCTCACCTGCTTCGGGGGCTGGAAGCACCAGGTGTCTCCACCCCCAGCCCAGGTCTGGTGAGCAAAGCCTGGGGCGAGGTTGCACGGGTTGTCTGTGTCACCTGGGTCTCCTGTGAATGTCACGGTGCCTGGTGTCACCTGGGACACACAGGGCAGGCGGAGGGGAAATGGCCTTTAGGCAGCAGCTAGGCTTGTTTCCACCTCTGCAGCTGCCTGTGTCCTGCCCTGGACCCCGTGTCCAGCCGCCTTCTTGCTTCCTCAGCCTGCGTGGGGGTGGCTGCGTGTGTGGTTGGTGCCACCCACACTCATCTCTCGATTTAGACGTCTCTGGTGGTTGTGCGTTTGCCGTGAGCTGGGGGCGAGCGCCCTGTGCCAGGGCTCCCGGCTGTCGCCCGCCCTCGACTCATAGGCCAGTCTGAGATGGGTGCACCCTCCTCCCTCAGGCTGCGCACGGGCTGAGGGACAGGTGCCGGTTGGCCTTGAGAGGCAGCTTCGTGGTCTTGGGGCAGAGAGAGGCTGTGGCTTGGTCTGGACCAAGAGGTGAGGCCGAGTGAGGCCTCAACAACGGGGAGAGCCCTGCGTCCCAACAGAGGGTCCCGTTGTCCTCCCGTATGCGGCAGGGAGTCCTGCGTGCCGGATGCTGGCCTTGGCGCGATGAGGTGTCACAGCTGGCGTGGTTAAAGGTTTGCCGTGAGAGGAAAGGTGGCCCCACACCGAGGCACCTGAGCCGTGTTGTGAGGTCCGAGGATGGGCCTAGTCTCTGAGTCACCTGGCCTTCCTCCCTGTCTCTGTCCCCCAGAGGTGACAGGGCCACCAGCAAGTTGTCCTGGCCCCGATACACGAGTCCCTAAGAAGCTGACTCGTGCCGGGGTCCCTCAGCTTGTCCCTGCCCTGCGGGGCTCCGCCGCGGGCCACTCACGCCGGGTCGTCGTCAGGCTCTGGAGCTCCTGCGCAGACCCAGTCGCCCAGGCAGCCTCCGAGTGGAAAGTGGGGACGGGAGAGGACGCTCCCTTCACCTCATGGTGGGGGGGGGGTGGCCCTGAACGAGGGCCGCGGGGCGCAGAGACGGCGGGAAGGCGCCTTTGCCTCTCCCAGGACTGTCCCCTCCGTCCCGTCCCCACGAGTCTGGAGACGTGTCCCATTGGCCAACTTGCCCCCCACCCCCCCGTTCTTCCAGCTCCCATGAATGTCTGTCCCTGCGTCTGCCTTGGTGTCCCAACCCCGTCCGGCCCCTGCCCTCCCAGAGAGGCAGGTTCTAGACTCCCCGCAGATGTTTGCTCGTGTCCCCTCGATGCCGAGTGTCTCGGATGCAGGCCCTTCCTGCATCTCTGCAGGGGTCTCTCGCTTTTTATTTCTGTTTTTGTTAATAAAGTTTATGAAATGACTGTGCCCAGGCCCGTCTCCCCGAGGCCCGTGGTGCCGTCGGGCGCCCTGGGCAGGGTGGTGTGTGCTTTCCTTGGCCGGACGTCTCCCACAACGTCTGCTCCGCAGCCACAGCCCGACCCTTGGCTTTAACTTCGGAATTTGGAGATGATATGCAAACGTGTAAAGGCTCATGAATATGGATGACACTGGAATGTTACAGATTCTAAAATAAAACCCAGATTGCAGTGGCTGAGACTCGTGTGTTCTCGTTGCCGTGGCTCCGTGGGGACCGGCTGCTCCCATCCTTGGTGTGGTTCTCCCGGTGGCCCTTGGGCCATGGTCAGTGTCCTCCGGAGTCGCGCTAGGCAGGAGGCAGTGGTGGCCCCAGGTGGCCTCCTGTTCTCCGGTCCCCATGTGGTGGCAGCTGCCCTGTGGCTCTGCCGCTGTTGGGTGGACACTCTCCTGAAGCAGCGCTGGTGAAGCCCCTGCGTCCTCTGCTCGGGTTGTCTGATTGTCTCCGTCAGCAAACCTCAGTGGCATTCCCGGGAAAGGCTCCGGCACCGGGCAGGTCCCGGCTCGTGGGTCGTGCCGGGCGGAGCAGGCCGGGGGGAGGGTGCGGAGCCGGCGGAGAAGGCCCAGGACCTGGAACCGTGCGCGGAGGGTGGGCTGGTCCCTTGCATACATTCACCCCACACTTGCAAAACGAGCCCACGCCGAGAAGGGGGCAGGACGGGTCAGTCGAGCGTCTCCATCCAGGCTGAGGGAGGAGCTGGCTGAATGCACGGCCATGGGCGAAGCCCTTGCAGTTGTGGCGTCCAGGGAAAGGAGTCGGCCGCGGCCGTGGGTTCCGTGGTTCCAGGCCTGGCTCGGTGGCTGAGACGGTGGCTGCTCTGGGTGGGCAAAGGGCACAGGCCTGGGCACCCTGGTCTTGACCCAAGTGCTGGTCACAGTATTGTGGTCACCTGGAAACCTGTCAGGGTGGGACCTGAGCATTTTCTTGCATTTCAATAAATTTATCTTAAAATCTTGGAAGAAGCAACAATAAAAATAACCAGCAGGAAACACACTTGGAATTTGTGGCAGAGGCTTTGCCCAGTGCAGGCCCGTGCCAAGTGGCTGCGCTCCCGTGGCAGGTGCCCGGTCACAGCGCCCGGCAGGCGAGTGCGGACAGGGCGGCCTGGTGCCCTCGGCCCCGCTGAGAGGACCCCGAACATGGGTGGAGAGCGGCACTCAGCAGGCAGAAGAAAGGCCAACGCGGGCTCAACGCCCTGTGCCCAGCGTCCCACATGAGGACGTGGTTGGGAAAGAGGCTTTTCTGGGAATGAGGTCTGGTCATGTGCGTCAAAACACCTCAAAAACTGCATGTCCTCTTTGACCCTTGAGTTCCACTTCTAGAACCGGACCCTAAGGCTGCGCCCCCACCCCATGGGCCGCGGACCTGGACTGAAGCGAGGACTTCAGCGTCGTCTGTGTTGACAGCCTCGCCCGGGTCCATGGACAAGTTGTCTCCATCCCCCGAGTCCCTGGTGCCAGAAAGGGCGGGGACGGCGGCCCTGAGGAAACCGGTAGAGATGAGCACAGACGCGTTTGAGGGTGTCCATTCCAGCATCTGCGACGGCAGAGAGAGGCCTGTGTCCCCTGGTCCGAGGGCGGCAGCCACTAACCGCCGCGGGCGCAGGGAGGTGGGAGAGGCTCGCACGGCCCCTCAGCAGACGAGAACAGCTGCACGTAAACGTGCGGAACTGCTCCCGGAGCAAGATCTACAGTGTTTCAGGAGTGCACTTTTCCTCTCAAGTTTCCTATTTTCACTAGTAAGGGGGAAAAATCTCATTCCCAAACCCTCCCATCTGCTGCCTGCTGTGTCCCAGGCCCCAGGGAGCAGGTGACCTGGCCCAGCGGCTGGGACAGCTGGACGTGAACCTGCGGAGTGCGTGCGCCGGGCTCTCTCGCTGTTTCAGACTGAGTGATCCTTCATCTTGTCACCCTCTGGCAACTTGTGTTTCTGCCACATGGTAAAGATGTGACATTCCATTTGTGCTATAGACTCACACGTTGCGCTCCGTGAAAAACATTTTCAGGGCCAACTTTGTGGGAAAAGAAAAAAAACAGAAATCTTGAAAATTAAAAACAGTCATTGAAAAAAAAAACCCTCAATGAGTGGGATAAACTAAGCTAACTCGGACACAGCAGAAGAGAGACTGTGGGAACTGGAAGACACTTAGGAGGAAATCACCCGGACCGTGACAGAGAGAGCCAGAGAGACACAGGTACACAACAGAAGCCCCACCAGAGTCTAAGGGGACTTCACGAAGAGGACAGGAGAAGCACGATTTGAAGGAATAAAACGGAGACCTTCCCAGAACTGAAGAAAGACATAACTCTTTAGATCAATAGCACATTCTGAGTATCAGTGAGATACTTTTTTTTTTTTTTTTTTGAGACAGAGTCTCACTGTGTTGCCCGGGCTAGAGTGCTGTGGCGTCAGCCTAGCTCACAGCAACCTCACACTCCTGGGCTCAAGCGATCCTCCTGCCTCAGCCTCCCGAGTAGCTGGGACTACAGGCAT
>CAUYRT010017403.1:0-19350 GCA_963574885.1 Lepilemur ruficaudatus | reverse complement strand
ATGGTGAATATAGTAAATAATAATGTATTGTACATTTCAAAGTTTCTAAAAGAGTTAATTTTTCAAATGGTGTCAACACAAAAATGATAAGTATTTGACAAATATGTTAAATAAATTGGTTTAATAATTCCACTTTGTATTTATAAATCATAACATCACTTTGCACCCCATAAATATGTATAATTATAAATTGTCAATTGACAATAAAATAAAGATAAAATAAAAAATAAAAGGAAGAGCCAAGAGAGACAGCAGAGCTTAACCCCACATTCTGGATGGTGGCGATCCAGACCACAGGTACCTGACTGGGGAGACTCTTCAGGCCAGGGGCGGGCAAACTTTTCCTGTAACGGGCCAGACAGCAAATCCGTTCAGTCTCTGCTGACACTGCTCAGCTCTGCTCCTGGACTACAAAAAGCTGCCACAGACAATCCCAATACGTGAATGGGTGTGGCAGTGTTCTGATAAACCTTTATTTATAGACACTGAGATTGGAATTTTACGTGTTTCACATGTCATGAAATATTATTTTTCTTTGCATTTTATTCTGAACATTTAAAATGTGAAAAGGATTCTTAGCTCATGTGCCATACAAAACCAGGATTTGGCCACAGGCTTTAGTTTGTTAACCCTTGCCTTCCCTCACCTCTCCTGTCACAATCTAAGATGAATTGTGCTGTCTCTGCGTGAGGTCACTCTGTTCAGAGATTCCCTTTGGCCTGAAAATTCATCCATTTCTTCAGTCAGATGCTTACTGAGGGCTGACTGCGTGGTCGGGGCTGCTCCATGCACTGGGGATTCAGAAGTGCGCGAGGCAAGTGCTTGTCCCCAGAGAGCTTCCGTTCCCCTGGCTGTGGCAGGAAGACTTAAGGACTGCAGGCAAGATTTGGGTTTTGGTCTTGGTCCTTGCTTCCCTGGACTTGGGTCTCTTGTAGCCAGCCTTAGACGCCAGGCTTATTTGCGGCGCTGAGCTGTGGAGCCTAAACACCGGTTCCCTGGTTATCAGCCGCAGGGGAGCTGTGAGGCATGCTTGGAACTAATGCCTTGGGAGAACTTTAGTGTTCTGAATTTCCAACTCAAAGTCCAGCCAAAAAATAAAAATGAATAAAATAGCACAAAACCCAAGACCTTTAGGGCTCAGTGTACTCTGGCAAAGTGTTCCAGTGGGATTCTGGGATGGTTTTCAAGAGCCGTGGCTTCTCTCGGCCTTTCCCATGGCCCCTTCCAAGACAACCACTGATCTGCAGATGCTCCCCCAGGACTGGGTCATGGCAGAGGCCCACTGCAACAGCAGCTACTGCTGCTGCCAGGGCCAGAGGTCAGTGCTCACGTGGTCTCTGGCAGTGGCCCTCCCTCTCGGGCTCTCACCATTCCCAGGCAGGTGATTGAGAAGCCTCGTGAATTCCCGCTTGAGACCAAGCGCTCCCTCCCTGATGCGGGGAACAGATATGGCTGCCCTGAGACAGAAGAGTGGAAATTGCTCCCAGCCCATGAGCCCTCACGATTTTCAGGCAGTTGCTCCATATCCAGCTGCTTTGTTGCATGCCACTGAGTGGGGAATTGAGCCTAGAGAGAAGAGAACAGAAAGATAAGGGAGATGCTATGGTCTCTGCTCCGAACCTCTGCATCACCTGGTCAGGTGGAAACTTACATGAAGTAGTCAGGACATCCCAGCCAGGATGGGCTCTTAGGACATTGGGGTGGAGGGTGTGGAAGTGAGGAGGGAGAGGAGGACATGCCCTTGGCCTGCTGGTTTTCATTAGAAACCTCCTCTATCTGCCACCTTGCCCCCAGCCAGACTTCTTTTAGCAACTCTTCGTGTGCACGGGTCGATATTTTTATGCCTGGATCATAAATATCACATATTACACATTCATCCATTCCAAAATATTTGTTGAGAGCCCACTACATACTAAACACAATGCTGGGGATAAAAAAATGGTGAAATAGACCCACAATACTGATTCTAGATGGTGCTCTCATGGCCATTTACTCTACTCTCTTCTTTTCTGGTTGAAGATTTTGAGGCTTCAAGTGACTAATTTAAGTCACAATTAAGGGCAGAGCCAGGGACCTCAACTTAGGCAAGACCAGGTTTCCTCACAACCAGACAGCAGAAATTGTATTTTCGTACATACGCTTAGGATTTAAGATGTATGGAGTATGTCCATCTCCATCTCCATTGTAGGAGGGGCAGGCGCAATTATTATTAATATTATCCTTATAATTATGAATAACTTCCACATGGTTATTCATTTCCAGATGGATACCTTGAGGCTCAGAAGGTTAAGTATTTGAAAAAGTTTGCATGGCTGGAGGTGGCAGAGCTGGGAGAAGGACGTGTGCTTTCTGATTCCTAATTACCCACAACCCAAATATTCTCACCTGCATCAGCCACTCTCCCTCCTCTCTCCTCTATGGCTCCCTGGTGTCCCATGGTCAGAGAGGAAGGAAAGACACCCCAAACCATCTCAGCTGTGTGCTGCAGTACTGTCAAGATGCAGAGAAGAGGCAGAAACTCATAGGCCATTAGGGGAGGGGCAAAGGAAATTTAGGAAAGATAGGCTGGTGTGGAGAGAGGTGATGGGTACTGGTGAGATTTGAGAAGAAAGGTCAGGTCAGAAAGAAAGGATCTTGGCCATAATTTTGAGTTCTTCAACATGAAAATTGACATACTTAGTGTGGATCAAAACTAGGCGTCGAGATAAGAGAGGTGTTGGTACACGATGCAAGCTGGACCGTGATAATCAGGGCATTATAACCTCTGATCTGATGACCCAGGGTCCGGCGATCCAGAGTGTCAGACTGCCCTACTTCCTCCTGCACTCGTGCCTTCTGGCTGGATTCTTTCTCACCAGGTGAAATGTCCCAGTGGGGCTAGACTCAGTGGCCATGTGGCATGCTCCCAGCCTTCCATTTGGGCAGGTGCAATCTGCACTGAGGAGAGTTGGGAAAAGAGAAGGACAAAACCTCAGTCTCTCTTGATTGTCTTTTAAATGAACCCTTTCCAGTTTAGGGGGATCCCTGCAGTGTGACACAGAATTTCCAGAACTGGCTCTACTTGTAACCCATCCATTAAAGCATCAGGGTTATTTTGATCCCATTTTCTACCAAACAATCGGTGAATATGAAATGAACAGCTTCTACGCAGCCATTCGTAGATCAGCTGTGTTGGGGGATATGGAAAGAACATACTTTGGGGACTTTTTAACTAGCTTATGAGCCCCTTGGATCAAGACTAATGTCATGGCTAAGTGTGATTACTCATGTATTTGCTTGTAGTCTATTGGGGCTCTGGAAATTCATCATCACCCTGTTGGCAGCTCAGTGCTGTGTAGAGAGATTATGACTTATTCATCTATTTGACAAATATTTATTGAACACATACTGTCTGCTAGGTACAGTAATGAAATAAATGTCCAAGTATTCATGGCTTCTAACCTCAGAGAGCCCACGTGTGTAGGAAGGCGAGAGGCAGCAGCCACGAGTGGAATAACTCATTTATGAGCAATGTCAGAAAGGGAACGTAGAGGGTGTGAGCAATGCAATGGCAGTCGGGGCCGTGGGGACCCAGATATTTCAGTAGGGTGGGGAAGGAAGGCCCTGAAGTGTGGTGGGGACAGACGCTTGACAATGATCAGCCCTGAGGACATGAGGGTAGGGATGAGGGAGAAAGAACATTCCAGAAGAGAGACAAAACTACCCCCAAACTTAGTGGATTAGGACAAAAACCTATTATTATTTCTCACAGCTCCATGGATTGATCGGGCCCTGCTGGATGTTGGTTCTCACTGGGATCTCTTATGCAGCTGTAGTCAGATAGCTGTCAGGGCTGGAGTCACCAAAGGCTTGATTTGGCTGGATGTCAACAATGGTGCCTTTGCTCACGTGTCTGGTACTTGGCTATCAGTGCTTTCTCTCCATGTGGCTTCTCCACATGGCTGGTTTGGGCTTCTTTGTACCATGGAGGGCTCAGCACAGTTGGACTTCTTATGCAGAGTCTGCCTTTCTCAACGGTGAGCGGGAAGGAGGAAACTGCCTGTTTTTTTGAAGACTAGACCTAGATGGGTCTAGTGTCACTTCTGCAGTATCCTGTGGATCAAAGCAGTTATGGGCCAACTCAGAGTCTAGGATATGGGTAATTGGACTCCCATCCTCAAAGGGAGAATGGTTGGTGCATTTGGAAAGGAAGGGGTTGATGGTGGCTGTCTTGGAGACAAGATAAGGCTCTGAGATAGGAGAGGCTCGGTGTGTTAGAGAACCAGGAAGCCAGCTAATGTTGCTGGAATGTCACGAAAGTAGCACAAGATGAAGCAGGAGCGACAAGCAGAGTGGGGTCCTTATAGGTAAAGGGTCGCAGGGAATTTAGATTTCTTTTTTTTTTTTTTTGAGACAGGGTCTTGTTCTGTTGCCCAGGCTAGAGTGCAGTGGTGTCACCATAGTTCAATGCAGCCTCAAACTCCTGAGCTCAGGTGATCCTCCTGCCTCAGCCTCCTGAGTAGCTGGGACTACAGGTGTGTACCACCACACCTGACTAATTTTTTAAATTTTTTGCAGAGATGGGGTACTGCTATGCTGCCCAGGCTGTTCTTGAACTCCTGGCCTCAGCCTCTCAAAGTCCTGGGATTACAGGTGTGAGCCACTGTGCCTGGCTTAGATTTTTTTTTAAGTGTCACAAAAGCCTCAGGTATCCTTCTTTCCATGGGCTGATAATCATAAGGTGTCTCCATTCTTTCTCCTTCCATCTATCCCCACCTGCTACAGATGAGTCATCCTGAGCCCATGTGCTCCTCAGACTTTCAAACTTCAGTGCGTCCCCATCACCTCCTGCACCTGGCACAGGTATCCCAGGCTGGCTTGTAGGACCTCTATGTAGTTGTGCACTACACATTTTTGTTACCTTTTTACCCAACGTGCCAAATTGAACCTCTGTGTCTCCCTGCCTCCTTGCCTGGACACGCCGGTCACTTTGGCCTCCCGTGATCCCATCTCTACCTGTCCTTTAAAAACTTGCCTCCAATGTCACTTCCTCAGACTGAATGTGTCCCCTCGCTTCTCAGAAACCTGGTGCTTCCTGGGTCAAAGCAGAACCGAAGCTCCACTGCTTCGGAAGGTGCAGTTACCTCTGGACGTGTCTTACTTTCGTGGACCCCTCCCCAGTGACGCCAGGTCTTCCAGGACAGGAAATGCAGCAGCCTTGCTTTTCCTGCCCCACAGCTCCATGTCTCACATTCAGCAGTCGTTCAGTCGGTGCCTGTTGAATTAAACAGCAGTTTCTCTGGGCCACCAACCCCCGATCGTCCCTGTTCTTTCCCAGGAATATCACAGCACCCAGCTTTCAGCAGCTGCTGGTCTGTGGCCCCGAGGTTCCTGGCAGGCCTTTCCCGCAGGACCACGGAGCGGCTGTTCCCAGAAGGCCAGGACTGCAGGGCCCGAGCCCGGTCCCAGGGAGATGGAGCGCTGATTTTGCAGGCCCCCTGACTCCCCGCTTCCCAGCTGCCTTGCACTTGTTTTCCTTGGCAGAAGGAAGCCCTCAGCCACCACTTCATCTTCCATTTATAGGCATATATTCATCTTTGTTATTCTTTTCACAAAATGACGGTGTTCTCAGCTCAGAAAAGGAGAGAAAGAGAGTTGAGGGCCATGCAAAGCAAGGAAGGCATTTTGTCTGTGGCCTTGGGGCTTCCTGCAGCATTTCTGTCCATGTTGGAGGATGGAGGACTTCCTGCCTGCCTCTGCAGCACCTCACCTATGCCTCAGCCTGCCCCACCAGCTCCTCATACTCTGCTGATGGGCTCCCGTGGGTGCGGGGAAGGCCAGGGCCTGCGCCAGGGCTATGGCAAGACTCCTGGTATCTACACAGGAGAAGAGGCGTGGCTCCCTTGCTTGAGTCCATGTCTACGTGGTCCTTGGGTCTTTCATCTGACACCAAATACTCTGAGGTCAAGGGCTAAGCTCTGTGAGCTCTAATTTGTCAGTTGATTAAGCTATACTTGATTGCAAAAAGGACTAACAACATTTATGTAGTGCTGTGTCTGTGCCAGCCAGTGTTTTAAGCAGTTTGTAAATAGGAAGTCATGTAATCCTCACAATAACCCTATGAAGTAGTGCTGTTATTATCCCCATTTTACAAGAAGGCAACTGAGGCAGAGAGGTTAAGTCACATTCCCTTGGTCGTACCAAGGGTCAGTGGCAGAGCTGGGATCTGAGCCCAGGAAGGCTGGCTACAGAGGCCTTAACCACTCACTATGCTTCCTTCATTGCTCATCAAATTAAGACTTTTATATGACTAATAGGGTCACTTAGTCCTTCTGACATATCCAAGTGAGCTTCAAGTGACAGAGTGTCTGAGGTTTGTGGGCAAGAGCTCGCACAAGCCTGACCAGTTCTCAGCAGGAGTAATTCAATTTGGTTCAAATTCTAACTTTCCCACAGATCTATGATTCTCAGTCTAGCTTTCTGCACCTATTTGGAAGGGTTGATTGGCAAAGGGACTTATTCATGTATCCAAGAGCAACCTGCTTCTCTTGGCTCCAATTCATGGCTTGGGAATTCACTAAATAACCAATTAATTCATTTTTTTTCTCCTTCATTCATTCATCAAGCTTTGATCCTGTGCCTGTGTGTGCAAGGCACCATATAGGCACAAGGAAGATGGGTGGAGAGAAGGAAAACGAAGTGAAATAGACATGGCCTCTGCCATGTACACATGACACTTACAACAAATAAACTTGGGAATTTGTGTATGTCTATGTATTCTTGTGGGTCATCTCTAGTACTCTCTGAAGTGCCAAGTGTGGTGCTTTTCACTGGTTTCTCAGCCTCTAGAATGCCTGTCCTAGAAGTTTCCATACGGAAGCCCACGGAAACACAGATGTCCTTACAGGACAGTGGATCTCCAAGCTGTCTAAACTGATAGAGCAGTGATGGTAGATTCTTGCCCTAGCCTGCGCATGGCACTCTGTTCAGCTGAGTTAGGGGTGCAAGCTGGATTGTTTTCCTAGGGTTGCTGTACAAATAATCACAAATTTTCTGGCTTACAGTCCTGGTGGCCAATACCTAGTAGTTTGAAATCAAGATGGGGGCAGGGTTGGTTCCTTCTGGAGGCTCTGAGGGAGGCCCTCTTCTACACCTCTCTCCCAGCTCCTGTTGGCCGCTGACACCCCTTGGCTTGTGGCTGCATCACTCTGCAATCTGTGCTTCGTCTTCACATGGCCTTCTCTCTGTGTCTCAATTCTCAATTCTCTCTCAGCCTTTCTCTTAAAAGTCATTGGACTTAGGGTGCACCCTAAATCTTGGAAGATCTTGTCCTGAGATCCTTAACTTAATCACATCTGCGAAGACCCTGTTTGTAAATAAGGTCACATTCATGTTCTTGATTGCTGCTACCAATTAGGCAGTATTGTCTTAGAATATACACTCCATTTGCATCTCTAGGGTAGTAGCCATTTATTTCTGTGTCCATGTGTGCACATACATGTAAGGATAAGGAACCCTTATGCTTTGCCTAGAAAGGTGTTTGCAGAGGAAGGCAAGTGTGCATATTGTATCAATCAGGGTTCCAAAATTCAATTCAAATGGTTCAGATGGAAAAAATGAATGAAGGAAGTAGTAAAGAACTACTTTCAAGGGTCTAGGTAGATTTAAAGAAACCAATAAGAAATTCCGAGGCACCTGAAGACTAGCAATGGTGGAAAGCTCTCAATACACAGGCCTTAGGGAGGATTAGTGTTACCAGAATCCCAGTGAGAATTGGGATTGTAGAAGAAAGAACACCTGGTTTTAGAGGGGGAGACACTGCCAGAGGTGTGGCTTAAAGTAGGCAGGGAGCAAGAAAGACACCTTTCACCTCTTTCCTTCCAACTCCTGATCTCTTGCTGATGTCTCCTCTTCATCAAACCCAACCAGAACCAGTTGGCAAGCATGCCCTGGTACAGAGTCCATAGACAGCCATCCTAGGAGCACCCCTGGGGTCAAGAAGGGCAGAGAGGAATCTGCAGGGAGGGCTGACAAGCATAGGCTGGTCCATGGATTCAGAAAGCCCACTGGTACAGCTGCTTTACATACAGACTCATGGAACCTTGGAAATAGGCCATCACTTAGAGATGATCTACTCTAATTTTTCATCTCCCAGATGAGGAATAGGGTTCCAAAGAGGATAAGTGCCTGCATGTGTGCATGGGCACACTTGCCCAGGTGGGGTATGGTTCTCTGTCATCACTGGAAGTCCAGGAAGGGTGGGTAGTGTGGCTATGAAGCACTTTAAAACCCTGGGGCTCTGAACTTGAAGAACCTCTTTGTATCTATAGCAGATACTTGTTTGTTATCGTCCTAGTTTTCATTTTCCCTTCCTCCTTCCTGAAGGTCTCTAATTTTGTTTGGGAATTCAAGTGGTTTGGGGAAGCTGTTTTTGCTGTTGGCTCACTGAGGGAGCTAAGTCAAATAGCACATCCAATCTCTAGTGATTTCCTCTAGGTGGCTTAAGCTAGTCAAGTCTGAGTGAACCTCAGGACTTTTGCTGTGAATGCTGGAGCAAAGATGCTCCTACCTTCCTTCTAGATGTGAATGAGGAAGGTCATGACCTTGGGAGCTGCTGGCAGCCAACTTAAGAACAGCAGGGAGCCAGTGTTAAGATGACATTGAAGTTAGAACAGAGAAAGAAGGGGAAAAGTTATAAGTATGTTGAAGCCAGCATACCCTTCATCTTTTAAAATCAGCTGAGCTGAAAAACTCTTAAGGTATTCAAGTCAGATTTTCTTTTACACACAGTCAGAAGAGACAGCAGGTAGGTGCACTGCCTCTTCCAGGACACCCTTTCTGAACATCAGTGGATCCTCCAGCCTCTTGGATTACTATCACAGAGGCAGGTGGAGTAAAAAAAATATTGAAATGCATTAAAAAAGTTCATTCTTTTTCTGTACCTCATTTTCCTCTTCTAGAAAACACAACACCATCATCATAGCTGCTGAGATCTGTTGGTTATAACACCAGGCTGCATGGACAAGTGTTCTCAGTAGAACCAGAAGGCAAGAGAGGGAGAGGTTTTGTATTTACCGAACCAGCAGTTTCCTTGACCATGCTTGCTGTCTGTAAGGAAGCAGGCCCTGTCTCCCTCATGCTTTGTCTTGGAAATGGAGGGCCCTCTGAGGAAGGGTTGGGAGAATTGAAATGGAGTCTGTGTGGAGAGGTTTGTAGATCATGGATGGGAGGAAAGACTTTAATGAAAATGCTAGAGGTGTGTTAGGAGAGGTATAAATCTCTCAGGGATTTCTCTCCACTTTATAGGAAGATAAACTGAGGCTTAGAGTTGGGATCCTGTTCAACATCACCCAGATAGATCAGCAGCATTACAGAGATTTGAACTCCAGGGTCCTAACTCCCCAGCCAGGCCTCCTCCTCCGGATGACCTCTTTGCCTCCCCCTAAGCCTTGTGAATTGCTTCCCATGGAACCAAACCAGACCTTCTGGAGAAAGCGCCAGGTCAGCATTGTAGGCAGAAGGGCCTGGTCATTTGCTGAACTCACTGTGCTGGACTCACTCTGGGCTCACCTGTTTTCTAAAGTCAGGTGACAGGCTTTGAGAGGCTCTTTGGAGGAACATGGAAGTGCACGTGACATGGGTCTCATGAAAGTTGAAGAGGAGGGCAGAGGTTGAAGGCTGAGGTGTGGCAGTCAGCAGTGGTCAGAGAGTGGCTGAAAGTGGCAGCAGCATCGCTTCCCACTGCCTTCAGCTCCTGGAGTTCCCTACAGGCCTGGGCTGGGCTGCGGGGCTGAGCCTCTTCACCCCAGGAAGATCTTCTCTCTCTTTCACCGTGGGATTGAAAGAGCAAGATAACAGAGGCCAAAGAAGTTGCTGGTGGCATGGACAGCAGTGGCACGTGAAAGGAGTGAAGAAGGGTTGGGCGGCATAAGAAAAGATTTGGGAGATTGTCTCAGGAGACTCATAACGTTTGAGAACTGGAAGGGGAATTTTAGAGCTATCTCTCCCACATTCCTCATTTCACAGGAGAGGAGGCTCACTGATTCCCAGAAAGGGATAAGTACACTGCTTGTCTAAGGGTTTGCTGTAAACTATTGGTAGAGCTGGGACTAGAACCCAGGACTTTCTACAACCAGACTAAATGTATTAGTTATCTATTACAGTGTAAGAAATTACCCACACCCTCCCCTGATTTCATGGTTTAGAACCAACCATAAACACATATTATTTCATAGTTTCTGTGGGGCAGGACAATGAGTGGTCTTAGCTGGGTCTTTTGGCTCAGAGTTTCTCAAGATGCTGCATGCAAGGTGTTAGGAGGGGCTGTGTTCTCATTTGAAGGGTCGATTGGGAGAGGGTCTGCTTCTAAACTCACTGGACAAGCCCGCTTGTCAGAATTCTGTTTCTCGCTGACTGTTGGAGCATATTTTCTGTGCTCCATTGGTTGTTGGCCAGAGGCCTTTCCCATGTGTCACTCTTCATGTGGCAGCTCACAATGTGGCGGTGGCTTCCATCAGCGTGAATGAGAAAGGGAGCAAAAGAGGCAGGATTGAAGCTGGTCTTTTTCTAACCTAATATTGGAAGTGACATATCACCAGTCTTGCTGTATCTCATTCACTGAAGCAAGCCACTGCCTGTAACCTACAATCCTGAATACCAGAGGCAGGAATCATCTTCTTAGAAGCTGCCCACCATACGACATCCTTGCCACAGTTGTTTGTCACCTCTCTGAGCCACAGAGCAGACGGGAATGGGAAGGCATACGCCTAAGAGGTGGATGTTCTATTATGCAGCTCTCTGCTCTGCATGCCATTTGGAGAAAACACTCTTCCCCTTAAGGGAAAACAAGAATTAGTGGTAGAAAGGACGATTTAAACCCCAGAAAGAAGCAATCACAGAACTGGTTAGTAAATACTTATTTTTCCCTCATATAAAATTTTCTTTCTTCATTGTTGGCCAGTTGTTTGGTGATGAGGTAGAAAGCAAGGAATTTGATTTAGATAATGAAAACCTGAATCTGCTTATCAACCAAAACCCTAGACAAGTCACTTACCATCACGGAGCCTCAATCAGCTCATCCAATTACCAAGGTGACAGTGTCAACTTTGTAAGGCAAGTCATATCAAATCTTATACCTTTCCAAGATAGCTCTTTCACAGAGGCTGACAATGAATAAAAACTGGCCGGTTGTAAAGTCAAATGAGGATCTCCCCTCTCGTGATGCGTCTTAAACTCGGAAAGAACGTAGATGGTAGCCAATGTGAAAGGCAGAGAACAGAAGTAAGCGGTAGAAGAATTATGGGGGAAGAGCTGCCGACTCTTAGTGTTTTCCGACTGTATGATGGTGGAATGGTTTGCTACGACTGTTACAACAAAATGCCATAGACTGGGTGGCTTCAACTACAGGAATTTGTTTTCTCACAGTTCTGGAAGCTGGAAGTCCAAGATCAAAGGGTCAGGAGGTTTGGTTTCTTCTGAGGTTTTTCTCCTTCTTTTGCAGATGTGCACCTCTCCCTCTCCCTTCATGTGGTTGTCTCTCTGTGCACACGCACCTCTGGTGTTCCCCTGCGTGTCCAAATTTCTTCCTCTTATAAGAACCTCGGTCTAGTGAATTGAGGCCTACCCTAACAGCCTTACCTAACTTAATCACACCTCTCTAGCCCCTCTCTCTAAATGCAATCACATTCTGAAGCCCACAGTTTAGCTCGTAACTGATGGCATACCTGAAAAAACTGAAATAATGAAGCAAAATCCCAGGAAAACTAATAAGACATTAGTCAGGTGGCCAGATACAAACGAAATATATAAAAATTTAGAGCTTTATTGCATATGAGTAATGACCTATTGAAAAACGCAATGGGAAAAAGTTGCCATTCACAGTGACCACTCATCTTTGGTCTGTAGAAATGTTTGCACGCAGGGCAGAGAGGAAGGGTATCTTGTGACTCAGGCCTTCTTCATCTGGTTACCTGGGCATAGAAAGAGCACAGCTTGCAGCCAGAGTCTCCTGAAAGATCTTATGAAAATACTGCAAGCTTCTTGTCCTCAAACCTCCAATCGCAGGCTCAAATTCCGAACATGCTGCTCTTGGGTGAGACATAAATGGCCCGTCATCTCCCTGATCTTCATTCCTTTGTCAGTGAGGACATGTGTCTTCAAAAACCTCTGACTCCAGCCTGCTCTGCTGCAACATGGGGACACATTAACACAGGGAATATTAGCCCCCTGAAAGAACTTTTCCTCCTGGCAACCACATCGCGAGCACAGAAGACAGTCCATTTATATCATTAAAAGCCTCATTTGGGAAATTTCCTCAGAACAAAGAGGCTCTCTATGCTAAAAGACTGTTGATGTTTCCATTTATTGCCAGATAGAAATGGCTTGCAGCTTGAAGAAATTTTTAAAAAGTTAATTACAGAAGTAATGTGTAATAAAGGTCAAACAATATAGATAAATCAAAAGTGTTCTTTGTTCACAACCTAATTTCGCTCTTCTCCCCAGAGATGATTGCTGTCAACAGCCTGGTGCAAATATTTTAAAAAATGTACAAAATCATTTGTGTATGAATGTGTGTATATACACACACATAATTATATATGTAATGTGTGTTTGTGTACACACATATATACAGTCACCCTCACCCACATTATCTTTAAATATAAAAAGTTTTACCTTCTTAAATTGAAATGATATCATATTGTATGTATTGTTTTGCTTCTTGCTTTTCTTTTGCATCACCTAGTAATGTGACTTGGAAATTTATTCATATCAGTACATATGCTTATGTGTGTGTCTATGAACAGACACATATATGTCTACTTTTACACTGCTACAGAATATATCATGGTGTAGATACAATTTACTGTAATGACTTTAATGCTACAATGGAGACGTCCACATTAGCCTACCCAGCAGGCCCATTTTTACTAATTAAGTAACTATGTTAAGTGTCTTGTTAATGTTAAATGCTAAATGACTACGATTGGATGCTTCTTGTGCAGAGGTGCAAGAATTTCTCTAGAGTAGATGCTATCTTAGTCTGTGCTGCTATAACAAAGTACTAATACCTTACACTGGGTAATTTAAAAACAATGAAAATTTATTTCTCACAGGAAGCTGGGAATTCCAAGATCAAGGCACCAGGTCTGGTGTCTAGTGAGGGCCAATCCCTGTTTCCAAGGTGGCATCTTGAACGCTGCATCCTCCGGATGGGATGAATGCTGTTCCCTCACATGGCAGAGGTGGAAGGGCAGAAAGGGGTCTGTCTAGTTCCCTCTAGCCCTTTTATAAGGCACTAATCCTACCCATGGCAGTGGCTCTCTAATGGCCTAATCACCTCCTGAAGGCCCCACCTCTTAATACTGTTGCACTGGGGATTAAGTGCCAACATGAATTTTGGAGGGGACACAAACATTCAAACCGTAGCAGTTGCCTACAGGTGAAATTTCTGGGTTCAAGTTTTTGCTCATTTGCATTTTTAATAGATCAACTCTTGATATTTTTTGTTTTTTTGTTTTAACATCTAACCATCAAGTTTTCAAAAATCTTAGTGCCTGAGTTTCTTCCTGGCCAGCCCTGGTTCCCCTCACAGTTTATCAGTGCCAATGGGACTTACTGGCTGCCTTATTTAGTTTGTCACAATTTTCTTCTTTAGAACAGACCTCAGAACCATAATCTAGCTGCCCACACATGTTCAAAATCTAAAGTCTTTCTTGATGATAAATCAACCTCATGATATTGATATGGCCTTCAGTTTTCTGATTAGAGCTCAAAATCTTAGTATGCAGTTTATATATTGGAGAACAATTTATAGGCACAGAACTTCATACAACTTAACACACAGAAAAATTAAAAATGTTAGGCTTGTGTTTCAGTCTTTGGCTAACTCGCCTACTTCTCTTAGACCTGAGTTTGGAGGATGCCAATTTCTTTCCAATGGTGTTCTAGGTGCAAACCTTCCCAAATTCAGGTTCAAACTTTTCTCCCCAGCTGCTACTTGGCTACCACTGGCTGGTTGCTCATTCTCTTAGTTCCTTTAGCAAAATTATCTGTGTTCCTGTCTTCCCCAGCCTTACCATCCTGGAGCAAATCCCTCAAGTTCACTCTCTCAGCTCAGATTAGTGTTCATCTGAGGTTTGAAAGACACCCCATCCTTTTTGAAAGCAGAATCTCTTTATTTGAGTCCGACAGGCATTCATTTTCTTTCTGGCCTCCCATCAGCTCTCTAGGGCAGAACTCAACCCTCTTCAGTTCTGATCAGCTTTCTCAAATGCAACTTACAACGTGGCTGCATTTGCAATGAGAGCCACTCTAGACTCCATCAAAAATTTAGCATGGAGATTTAAATTGAGAAGGAATGTTTAATTAATGCAGTCATGTATTTAACACATATTTATTATGTAATTCAGTTATAGTGGTGGATGTTGGGGATACTGTGGTCAGTGAGAAAGAAATGAACAAACCAAAACCATGACCCCCAGCTTCATGAAGCTCACAATCAGAGAATTACATAAGAACAGCAACACGGATGTGAAAAGTGATGTTAAAGAGCATACACGTGTGTGCGTGAAGAGTGTAAAAGAGGATCTGACCTAGTCGGGGAAGGGGTGCTGGTGGTGGTGGTATGGCCAGGACAACTTTCTTGACAGCACGCCCTGGGGACAGTTCTTTTTTATTCTTAGGTTTTGTTTGGTCAGAACCAGGGCTTTCAGGTCTCCCACACTCTGGTTCAGTGCCCTTTCCACTCCACCATCCGACCGTGGCCCTCATTTCCTAATCTAAACATAAGAGGCTGGTCCAGAAAAACTCTACAGTCCATTTTAACTGCAAAGTTCTTTCCTTCATTCTCTTCTTTTTCCTAATGGGAGACGTACAGGCCACTTGCTAGCAGCATCAACTCCACCCATCTGTCCATCTATTCAACACATATGTGTTGAGCAACTATTATGTGCCAGGTACTTTAGCAGGAGCTGGGAACACAGTGGGGTATGAGACATCACACTGCCTGTCCTCATGGGATGTCCAGGCGTGGAGTGGTGGTTTGGGTCAATGGAGCCCGCCTCTACCCTCTTTGGCCAAATCGCCACATTTAGAATTTAGGTGTGGGGAATGAGCAAGTTGGGAACTCCTGGTGTGCACCCTGATGGGCCCAGGACGATGTCTTTCACCTGTCAGGTACCCAGCACACCCTTGGTGAATACCTGCCTCTTCCTGGTTGACATTGATGTCCTGCTCACCTGAGAGGTGTACAACCTGAAGGGTTCAAGGGGCGCCAGGGGCCACTCTTCAGACATAAGCACCAATGTGTGGCATGAAGGCATTTCACTCCACAGACATTTGCGGAACACAGCTGTCACCCTGAGTGACTGTGAGAAACCATAAATACAGGTAGACATTCCATAAACCCGATTCACTGGGGAGGATATTGTCCTAACCCGAGAGGCCTTGTGAGTGACGTGGATGAGACAGACCTAATGATGATTCTGTCTCCAGGGAAATTATGCCCCACTAGGGCCATGAGACCCTAATAGTATTATTGCATCCACAGGGGGTGAGAACTTCTAGAAGAAACACAAGCACAGTGATCCAGAAACTGAGAGGTGAAAAAGTCCACTCATTTCTGCCTGGGTTCAGGAGGAAAAGATCCTTGGAGCTGTGTTTTAAAACTTGGGAAAAATTTCAAAAAGACAGGTGATAGTGAGAAAGATAAGGGTCCCTTTCAAGAGGGGAACTTCCCCTTGGTCTTTGGCCTGATTATCTCCCATGGAAAGCATGAAAAGTCAAGCTGACCTAAAAAAACAAGGTGCTCTCTGGTGTCTGGGAGTTTCGGGGTCTTAGCCATTTGTCTTCCGTCTGTTCAGCAGGGGAGAGTGCAGTCTGGGTTGTGTGCAAGCAGAAGGGGGAGATAGGCCCAGGATGTCCTCTGAGAGCTGTGACATTTTGAGTTCCTGTCTTTTCACTGAGGAAACTGAGGCATGGAAAATCGACCCACTTTAAGGACAAAAAGTTTTAAAAATGGAACTTAATCAGTTAAAATGCAATCTAAAGCAAATAAGAAAGAGACATCTCTCTTTCTCTAAGTCTCTGCTCTTCACGCACACCTGTTTCAACCTCACTGGGTGTCTCCGCCCACCGGCCCTGCAGCATGCCAGGCTGGGCGTCCCGCCAGGCTTTCTTAGATGAAATGGAGACTGCCAGGTCACCCCGCCCCCGACTGTTCCCCCAGCCCGAGACCCCACCCTCCCCTCTCCTGGGAGACACAAAGGGCTTCTGTGACTCAAGCAGGGGCTCACAATCCTCCTCTTTCTCTCTAGCAACACAGGGTGAGGCCGCGGGGCGCATCTCTCAGGGGTAACCCTTGCCCGACTCGCTACGTAGGCAACGGCGTGGATGTTGCCGCTCCTCAGCCCCCACGGCAACTCTCTAGACCTACACGCTTTACTTTACTCCATGATAGACCCTTCTGCAGAGATTTCAGGGGTCCCTGTTTGGTTCCAGCTGAGGTTGAGGGGCGTGGGGGTGGTCCGGAGAGGAGCTAATATCTATCGAGTACCTACTAATATTTATCGGGTGCACTGGGTCTGGTGCGAGCTGTTTTGCACGTGGATCCTCCACACATCCTTGTGCAGATCCTGGAAGACGTTTTTAACTCAATTTTACAGAGCAAGTGACAGAGCTCAGAGAAGTTAGATAACTTGTTCAAGGCTACATAAACTATTACGCTGTTGTGACAAGATTCAGTCTAGAACAGCCTGTTGCTGAAGCCTTTGGTCTTTCTGTTATAATTTGTCACTCAGGGTCTGAACCAGCTGGCCCTGCCTCTGCCAGGTCGAGGGAGATTAGAAATGTCGTCTGCTGCCTCTCCTTACCTTCCAACCCCAAGCACCCTATGTCTGCCATCAAAATCCCTGTTCACTTTGGATCTTGATGTGGTTTGTTTTGGGGGTAGTGAGACTGGGAGGGGGGGCGGGCGGTAAGGAGCAGAGTTCCAGTTTTGCCTCTGTCACTAAACTGGGTCATCTCAAGTGTGTCTTTTCTAATCTCTAGGCTTCAGTTTCTCCACCAGTAAGACAAAGATACACGGCTCAGTGGTTAAGCACAGACATAGATTCAAACCCCGACTGGCTGCTCACTAGCCATGTGGCCTTGGGCAAGTTGCTTTCTATGCCTCGGTTTCTCATCTGCAAAACAGGTATCACAATAGTATCTACCTCATGGGAGAGTGATGAGGGTGGAAGAAGTTAACATGCATAATACTCTTAGGAGAGCTTCTGACACGGGTGTTTTATAGGAATTGCTGTTATTTCTAGATGTAAAAGTTTCTGAGATTCTGTTATTTTCAAATAAATATATGGGAAATAACATAGTTGCCATTTAAAGCTCACTGTCACTCCCTTGATGTGTTCTTCTCTGCTTTTTGCCTGTTTATGTGCCTGTGTGTGTGTGTGTGTGTGTGTGTGTGTGTGTGTATTAGTTGGCCGGCAGAGATATAAGCGGATCATAGTGAAAATTAGATGTCAAATTGTCACCCCCTTCCATGTGTGTGATACATAAAACTTCCTGATATGTTGAAAAGAATAAAAATTTTAAAATTTTTATGTATTATATGCTCATAAACCAACCAACTTTGAGCCCATTCACGAGGAGCTCAAAGTTGTCCTGGTAGAAAGTATATAAACACAGTGGTGGGCAATTTCCCCCCGAGACATCCAGATGAAGTGATCAGTTATGCACATCAAAGGCAGCAAGGATGACCATGAGACCAACAAGAATAACAGCACAGAACGTGACAACCGCCTCCTAAACTTCTAGATCTAAAGGATTAAATTAATCAAGACAGAAGTGGGGTGGGGAGGCGGGGAAGAGAGAGAGAGAGAGAGAGAGAGAGAGAGAGAGAGAGAGAGAGAGAAAGGGAGAGAGAGAGAGAGAATTGGAAAGGTGAGAGTAGCCGGGGGCTTTGCAAGCACAGGGCCTGGCAGTGAGTGGAGCGGGATGCGTGGGGAATGAGGCGTTCCCGAGCTGTGAAAACCCAGGGGCACCCACGCCAGCTCCGTCCAATAGAAAGACATATGATGTGAGTCTCGTGTGAAATTTCAAATTTTCTAGTGGCTACTTCTTAAAAAGCAAAAAAAAAAAAAAAAATAAGTGTAAAAATTAATTTTAATTATTTTATGTAACCTAATCTATCTAAAATATTACTTTTACCCAGTGTAAAAAATTATTCGGATTTTTATATTCTTTTTTTTCATGCTAAGTCTTTGAAAGCTGGTGTGTGTGTTACAGTGGGAACATACCTCAGTGCACACTAGTCATATTTCACGTGCTCAGTAGCTACACGTGGCCACTGGCTCACGTTCTGGATCACATAGACCTTAACTCTAAGGAGCATCTATTTGCTGAGTCTGCCAGAGCATGTCTTGCTTCCTGGCTGTCTGGAATGGAAGGAAAGAGGGAGGGAGTTAGGCGGGGAGACTTGGAGTACCCTGAGGTCAGCACCCGCCCCACCCCCGTCTAGCCTGCCGTCGCCTCCTTGAACTCTTGGCTCTTCTGGACATCTCAGCCTTCATCCTGGTCTCTTCCAGAGAGTGTGTGACTCCCAGGCACGTTTACTTTTGCTGAGGCATGAATATAAAACTTGCACATCAGCAAATAAGCCCCACCATCCTTCCAGCGTCAGCTCTGTGGCACAGCGCTCTGACCCTCCCCTTGCTGTCCCAGCTGCCGTCACCTCTCCTGCTGCGATAAAAGTCAAGAGTCAGGAATGAAGCCAACTTCTGGTTCTGGTGGTGAAAGTAGAATATATGTTATGTATCCTAAGCAAATGCTTTGTGCTAAGATAGCCATTGTACAGGGAAAACTGCATGTTATAAGTGTGTTCACAGATGTAGGGATTCAAGAAAGTGGCGATCGTGAGCTAAGTTTGTACCTCTGTGTTGCAGGGAAGCATCTTCCTGCATCTGCGGCGGACATCGTGCGTCCTGGCCGGCCAGCGCGCGCATCCCCTTCTTTGGTAGCAGGCTCTGGATTTTACTTCCGGGGCCACTCCTGCCGCACGGCAACACGAGGTTGACTGCATTTTTCTCTCTCCTGGGACTGAAGTTTTAGGGGAGTGATGTAAAAATGGAAAACCATCGGAGTCATTTCGATCAGGAGAGAGTGCCCATGAGGTGGCCCATTGTGAGGTCCAGTTGTCCAGCTTTTCCTTCTATTCCCTGAGCTCTTCCATGTCCTTCCAGTAGGTTTCATCTCCCCACCCCCAGGTTAGCAGGAATCTGTTTCTGTTGGTCTCAACCAAATGCAAGCACAAGCATGTTTTGAGCAGCAGGTGTGATGTGATGTGGCTCAAGATCAGTGGCCTAGGGCAGGGGTCCC